>JAHLSL010000257.1:824144-841644 GCA_025920805.1 Petroica traversi | reverse complement strand
TGATGGCACTTTCACAGCAGTCCTGTCACTGCAATCTCCTGTGCTCTTTCTGTCCCTTTCCAGGCTGTGCTTTTGTAAAGTTCTCATCTCACACAGAGGCTCAGGCAGCAATCCACGCACTCCATGGCAGCCAGACAATGCCCGTGAGTATAAGGCCAGGGGACCTACCCTCTTCCTAATCCTTGTCCCATTTCCCTGTTGCAGGACCTCCCCACACTCTCCAGAAAACCATGACAGGTTCAACAGCAGTGTCCAGCTGGTGTGGTTGGGAGGTGTGTGGGTGTGTGTGCTCCACTCTTAGTGACCATCCTGTCCCCTGGGCTGCTGTTTGTGGCTGTGTCCGTCCACACTGGGGGTGACAGCACTCACAGCTATAAAAGCTAAATAAAAGAGCCAAAAAACAGGTCATGATTTTGTCTTGGAAACAGCTACCTGGAGTAGTTCAAAGATGAGCAGGGTGAAAGCTGGCAGTCCAGCCACGTGGGTGGTCAGGGCTTCAGTGTCTGAGCACACACAGGAGGCCCCTGGGGTGGGCTGGGTGTGGGTGGGAGCCCTTGTGCCTTGTGTGGGGTTGTGTGGCTGTAGCTGGGCCTTCCTGTGCAAGTGGAGCTGCAGCTGTGGCCTCATCTCTGGCAGTCTCCAACCTGAAACTGGGGTACCTCATGGGCAGGACAGTGCACTGCTGCAGCAGGGGAATCCCCAGCTGCCAGGAGCTGCTCTGCCTGTCCAGCCGAGCTCAGGGTGGTGGAAAGATGGTGTTTGTGGCCATCGATGCCCTGGGTGTTCCTGGCTGCCCCATCACGTGGTGGATGCAGCCAGGGATGTGTGCATGCACGTAGGCAGCTGTGTGAGGTGCAGGTGTGAGGGGAAGGGTTGGATGGACACACGGATGGGAAAGGGCACAGCCCAGGCTCCAGGCAGCTCCCAACACTTCCACGCCAATATTTGCTCTTCTGCTCCTCTTCCCACTCCTCTCTGCCGCCTGTCCTGCCCCTCCGTCCCTTGCTGACCGCTGACTCTCTGGCTGTCCCACGCCTCTTCTCTCCTGCCTCCTCTCTGTCTCCTCTCTCTGTGCCTAGGGTGCCTCCTCCAGTCTAGTGGTGAAGTTTGCTGACACAGATAAGGAGAGGACCCTGCGCCGTATGCAGCAAATGGTGGGGCAGCTGGGCATTTTCACTCCATCTCTCTCCCTGCCGTTCAGCCCATACAGCGCCTATGCGCAGGCTGTGAGTATCCCGCGGGGGGGGTGGGGAACGCCCTGCTGGCCCCGGGGCAGCCCCTGGGCAGCACAAACTCCTCTCCTGGCAGCTCTGGGAAAGCTTCCCAGCGCCTGGGAGCACTCCTGGCTCCTTTCTCCACTCAGCTGCCTTGCCTTGCACAGCTTTTTGTGCGTTTTTCACCTGGAGTGGGGGGCAGGGGAGAGCTGGGGCCTCCTCATAGTGAGTGATTTCTCTGATGTGGAGGTGTTTGGGACAGGTCAGTGATGACCCAGTACCTTTCTGTCTTGTTATGAGGACAACTCAGAGCTGTGGTTCCTGAGTGATGTCTGCCAGACACATGACACCAACTTGTGAACCCTTCCTCTGGGTCTGTGGCACAGATTTGTGTGTGTCTGGTTTTGGAGCACCAGGAGAGCTCTGGGCCCAGCCTCAGGAGTTTCTTTCTCTGCTGAAATCCCCAGGAGATCCCATTTCCCCCAGTGCTGTCCTTGGCTCCCAGGTTTTCTCACTTGGCCAGTGGGACTGTGGGGTTTGCAAGGTGCTGGAGAGAGAGCAGTGGGTATCAGAGAGCCAGAGGTGTTTCAGCAGCCTGGCTGTGCTTTGGGTTTTAGTGAGAGAACCTCCTTGCCTTGCAGCCATGGTGGCAATTGCTACTGATGGTCGAGGTAGGTCCCAAACTCAACCAGTCCCACATCAGCTGTGGTGGAGCCTCCTTGGTGACTGTCATTTTCATGTCTCTGCTGCCATATGTAAAGCCCATGGAAGGAGGCTCAGAAATTCGTCAAGGCACAAGAGATCCTTTTTGCAACAAAGAACTTAAAAGTAGATACTGTTACTGAAAGTAATTTTCCAGGGCAGAGTGCAAATAAACCTGTTCCTCTCATGTATGCGGACACCTCTTCTCTGGCTTCAGCAGCTCCTTGAGGTGCCTTCCTTTCATTCATGTGGCAGAGAAGGAACTCTCACTTGTTGGCTATTTCCTCTCAAAGATTCCCCTGCCAAATGCCTTTTAAGTGTGTGGCAAGAATATGGATGAGAAAAAAGGAAATACAAATGAGGCTCTATAACTTCGGGGAATTTTGCAAGCCAAACATAGAATTGGTCCAACACAGATTATTTGAAGAGCCCTTTCTGACTGAGCACCACCTTTTGCCAGGATCCTTCTTCTCTGTCCAGCCCAGGAGGCAGCTGCACCTGAGGTCAGAAGTTGTAGCTTATCTCAGCTGTGGGTCAGCCATGAGATGATCATCCTGGTGTGTCTCCTGCTGTCCTAGAGATGGCCCTGACGTGGGCATGGTGTGGTGGTGGAGAAGGCAGGAATGGACCACAGAGTGAGGTTATGATGGCAGGAGGTGCTGTATCAGCTTGAGGTCCAAGCTGTGCAAGGAGGAAGCACAGTGAGAGCTTCCAGACTCAGTCTTTAAATTTCAGGAACCCTTGCTGAAGACAAGAAGGCAGTGAGGTCTAAGCTGTGCCTCCTTGCTTGTCTGCATTTTCTTTCTCAGTTGTGTCTGTTACTGTGTTGCTCTGTCTCTGATTCTTCACTGGCCTTCCTGCTCTGTGACTTTGTTTTGGCTTTCTCCTTGTCTCCAGACTCAGCCTGTCTCCCACTTTTTGGGGATTTTTTTTCATTCCTTTCCTTTGCTTTCCACTGGGTTTGGTTCTCCGTTTTTGCCCTGAGGCACTGACCTCACACCTGATTTTCTCCTCTTGGCCTTCCTCGTCTTTGCTCTCCTCTCTGGAGGAGACATCCCAGCCAGTCCTCACACACACAGTGCCAGCATCAGAGGGAGAGGGAATCAGCCCTCTGAAATGCCATCCAGCCTCCCTGGAAGTGGGAGCAAAAGAGAGGGATTTCCTTGCTCAGTCTCCTTATGGTTCCTCAAAATGCTCTGCCATGGGCAACCCTTGGGAGCTGGGACCTCTGCTAAGCCAGGGCTCAGGGAAAGCCCAAAATCCCTCATGCCTTCCTCATTCTGGGCTAGGAGCAGTAGGTACTGCACCCAAGGTTTCCCCCAGGGCTGTGAGATGCAGGTGACCATTGTGGATGTGGCTGAACCAGACTTTCAGGAGCAAATGCTGCTGGGGTGAACTGGTGCATCAGAGACAGCTCAGGTTCTTGTAGCCATAATTTAATACACAGCAGCTTCCTTTCCCTGTCCTCATGGGGTTTGCTGAGTTACCAAGACAAAGCAGTCCTCAGGAGTTTAGGAAGAAGTTTGGAGACTGGATTGTTTAAATTTATTTTAATATTGTCTGTTTAAATTTATATTCATAGCTTTTTTCTTTAAAAACTATCTCAAGTTAAGCATGAAATAACCATACACTAAGTTCAGTCTAAAGTTATTCAAATCTATGCAACTATGCAAAATATGGTACTTAAAATAGTCAAACAGTGCATCTTAGCTGAAACTGTAAGAAAAAGTCTCATCTGGGAGGTACAACTGGCTGAGCTTCTGAAAGCAGTTTATTCCAGTGCTTAAATCAGGTCTTGATCCCAGGTGCCTCTGCAAATGAGTTCATTTCATTCAACAAGTTAGTTCAGGTGGACTCAGGGAAATGTTTGGGAGCTGAAAAAAAATTATCAATACAAAAGAGGCCTGAATTCTTAAAAAAGCAGCTAGAGCAATTTACTAAGTGCTTGTATGCTTGAATATTTCTTGTCTGTCATAAATCAATTAGTTCCAAACACAAAACATAGTTTGTACACACCTCCCCCCCTTTTATTTCTGCTCTTATGGTTCATTATGATAATTCTATGTAAGTGATGAGAACAATTCCAGAGGGCCAGTTTGGTGCTCATGCAGGCAGATGGAGACCTTGGTCCAGCCAGAGCCCAGCACAGAACAGGCATTAATGAGAAAAGAGAAGATCAATATTCACCCAGTGAGTGAGAAACGTGTTGGTTCCTGCACCCTGGACAGAGTGGGGACAGGAGCAGGAACACGTGGGGGCTCCTGCTCAGAGGCTCAGCAGGGCCCTGTGTCCCTGGGGAGGGCACATTTCACTGCAGCCCTGGCCCCGGGGATGTCCCAGTGACAGGAGGGAGTCCAGCTCCAGGCAGCCAGGGATGATGTGGTGAACAAAGATGTGATACCAGGGCTTTTCCTTTCTGGAATGGCACAAGAGTGACCCCAGTGCCTGGGAGCACTCACCCATCCCCAAAAAGGGCTCCAGCCAATGTCACACCGAGGCTCTGCTGTGCCAGCTTACAGAGACAGCAATGGCATGAAATTCCTCTTCTTTTTATGCAAAAGCAATGATCAGCTTGTGTGCAGAGGAAACTGGGAGGTTTAGCTGACCATGAACTTTTCACAGTTACCAGATCCTTCTGCTGAGCCCTGGGCCAAACTGAGTTACTGACTTCACCCCTTTGAGAAGAGGCAGGTTCCTGGAGAGCTGTGTGTTTGTGTTGCAAAGCAGACTGTGGGATGTGGCAATGTCAGGAAGAATTTTGTTGTTTTCTTGAGTTTTGCCTTGTGTCACCCCTCAGCTCCTCCTGAGAATCTCTGCTTTCCTAAGAGCCATGCCTGTGCCTCCCCTGCTGTTCTTGCTTGATGTGAAGACAAAGCTGATAAATGGGCTGGATAATTTTGCATCCAGAGCTAGTCTTTGTTGCCACTGCACTCTGAGGGCATCGTATGCTCCCCCTGATGGTCAAACAGGACCAGAAGGATTTTTGTCTTAACTCTCCTCCCACCCCTCCCACCCTTCCTTTTGTACCGTGCATTTCTGTCTAGGCAGAGCATGAGGAGCTGATGTCCCTTGGCCGCAGGGTGCAGGCTGGTGCCAGGGACAGGCTGAGCTCAGTGGGTCACGGGCCAGACCTCTGAGGTCAAAGCAGGCCACAGGAGCTGGGCCTGGGCACACAGCTGCTTGCACGGCAGGGTGTCCCTGCCAGAGCGAGTGTGTCTCCAGCACTTTCTGCTCCTTGAGGCTGGGCAGAAGAAAAGGGATTTGGACCATTTTCCTCGAGGCAAAGCTGTGTTATTTAATAGCTGCCCCTGTCCTGGGAGAAGTGACCAGGGAGAGGGGCCTGTGCCTGTGCAAGGGGCTGTGGGGAGATGGTGCTGCAGGGTGCCAGGAGCACAGCCCTGTGCTGCTCCCTCCCCACTGCAGGAGCTCTCAGAGCTGAAGGGGCCCGTCCTGATGCCCTGGTGCCCTGCTGGTGAGCTGAGACCCCTCGAGACTGCTGGCCCGTGGAGAGGGCGAGGCATGGAGGTGCCCAGCTATGGCCCCTGGGCTGTGTCCCCTACCTGCAGGACAGGGAGCTGTGCCCAGCTCTCGGGGGCTCTCACGGGTGGCCAGGCCACTGTCCCACCTCAGCAGGGGCAGCAGATGTTTGAGTACGTGGCTGCAGGGACCTCGTGGGCCCCGGGAGTAGGGACTGGGCCTGGGGAGGACAGCTACTACTGCCCACCCCAGCAGGGCTGGTGGTATCAGGGAAAGCTCCAGGGCAGGTGGCAGGACCTGGGGGATGTGACAGCCGGGCTGGCCTGCACAGCCTCCCCCAGCTCTGCAGGGCCCTGACTGCATGGTCCTGCTTTGCAGCTGATGCAGCAGCAGACCACGGTTCTCTCCACCTCCCACGGCAGCTACCTGAGCCCGGGCGTCGCCTTCTCCCCGTGCCACATCCAGCAGATCGGTGCCGTCAGTCTCAACGGGCTGCCAGCCACTCCCATTGCACCAGCGTCAGGTGAGGCCCTCCCCTCCCTGGCCAGGGAACTCCTACCCCAGACTCGGCACGGGGCCCACCCAGGTAAAACAGTTCTGCACCTCCAGGCTCAGCAGCTGCATGAACTCACTCCTTTTCTAGCAGTGCAGCCTCTGAGCACAGCAGCCTCTGCTCTGCACAAATTCCTCCAACACCCCTGACACCCTCTCATCCTCAACACACGTCCTCTTGCCCTACGGCCGTGCATTTTTGCTGCAGTTTTAGTAAAGGACGGGGTTCCCAGGATTGCACTTGACTCTGAGGTCAGCAGTGCTGTTGTTGATGATCATCATCCCACAGCAGTGATGCATATTGGGTTCAAACCCCTGTCAGAACAGGCATGTGTCGTGCCAGGTGCTGTGCAAACCCAGGTCAAAGATGTCCCATCCCAAAGCTCTGACAGCACCCAGGACTGGCAGATCTGCACGCACTCTTCCCACTTGTGCTGCCTCTTCATTTTGTGAAGGCTGCAGCACCAGTCTGTCATCTCCATGTGCCCAATAGAAGAGATAAGGGCTTCATACACAGCAGTCTTGCCAGGCAGGTGGAAGGGGGGGAGCAGGGGCTTTGTGAGACCTTGACTTTCATGGGATGTCCTCTCTTCTTGTTCTCCAGGGCTACATTCACCACCTCTCCTGGGAACAGCGGCCATGCCGGGACTGGTGGCACCCATTTCCAATGGATTCACTGGTGTGGTACCATTCCCAAATGGGCATCCAACCTTGGAAACAGTTTACACCAATGGCCTTGTGCCATATTCAGGTATTGAGAGCAGTAAAAAACTCCATCATGCAGAGAGCTAAGGAACTGCAGTTAGTTCCTCTTTTCTGGATTCCCCACACTTTTGCAGCTCCCTCCCAGCCAGGCACTGAGACTCACTTGGGGGCTTGGGTGGGAAACAGCACTACACACACACACACACAGAGAGAATGCATGAGTGATTCCCTTTGCTGTGCTTCTGATTTGTGTTTTTCTCTGCAGCCCAGAGCCCTTCAGTAGCAGAGACTTTGCACCCAGCCTTCACAGGAGTTCAGCAGTATGCAGGTACCAGCTTCCCTTGTCTCCCTCAGGCCCTTGTGTGGCTGACCAGATCCTCAGGTAAATGGTTTGTTCTGTCTCCTTGGGCTACAGCTGTGTATCCAACCACCACCATCACCCCCATTGCACAGAGCATCCCTCAGCAGCCTCCCATCCTGCAGCAGCAGCAGCGAGAAGGTGAGGATCAGAGTGGGAATAGGGGTGTCCAGAGGTGGGGGTGGGATTTGTGAAGCTCATCTTCTGCTCCAGAGGGTAGCACTAATTTTTGTCCACTGATGTTTAATGCTGGTGCTGGGTTATGGAAACAACCACATGTCTGCAGTGAGGGGACTGGGAAAGATCACAAGATACGTGTGCAAACTTCCTGAGCTCACATCTGGCCAGATGCTGCCAGCTGCAAAGGGGCAGCAGGCCCTGGAGCACCTTTCACACCAAAGGGGATGAGAGTCAGCACCTTCCCTATGGAGTCAAAGGCAAAGAGCACTCATCCCCCTCTTTGCTGATGCCAGAACCACAGTGGAACCAGTTCAACCAGCTCCTCCTATGTACTCTTCCCTTTTCAGCCTTCATAGCCTACTGAATTTATTTTTCAACTTATTTCAAAACTGGCCTGAATAGAATTTGGAGGCATTCTCCCTCTGCACCTGATTGGTAGAGCAAGTGTCAGCAAGGGAGCAACTTCTTGTGCTCATAAGGAGCAGGTGAAGGAGTGGACAGAACCAGGTCAGCCCATAAATTGGATGTGTGGCAGTCCAGGTTTCCAGTTAAGGCTGTGGTTTATGGACTGAAGGCACCACTGCAGGAAGTGCTACAGCAGCAGCTTTCACACAGCAGTGTCTGCTGCTCTCCTGGGACTGGGTCAGCTGTGAGCTCTCACCTCAGCTGATTTCCTTCCAGCAAAACAGCACCCAGACACTCACAGAGCTGGTTGTGCCCAGCACCCTGTGTAGGACCTAGGCAAGCTTTGAAAGAGAATCTGCTCTCCAGAAACTCTAGTTTTGTATAGAGCCTCCCAGTTGCTCTAAGAGAGCCCTCAGAACCCTTCATGGACCAGAGACTGAGAGACAAGCAATGGGAGGTCAGAGCAGAAGGAGGCAGTGCTAGGGCTCTCCTGCAGTACTGTGCTGTGAGTTGAGCCCATTTCTCTTCCCCTGCCCTTTGGGGGCTTTCTGTTTTGTCCTTCCCCATCGCTCCCGTACCTGCAGGTCCTGAAGGCTGCAATCTCTTCATCTACCATCTCCCCCAGGAGTTTGGAGACAACGAGTTGATGCAGATGTTCCTGCCCTTTGGCAATATCATCTCCTCAAAGGTGTTCATGGATCGTGCCACCAACCAGAGCAAGTGTTTTGGTAAGTGCAGGCGAGGGAAGCATGATCAATAACAATGACACTTACACTGGGCATGGCACCAACAGTGCCATTGTTACCCGTCCTGTGTCCTGCAGGTTTTGTGAGCTTTGACAACCCATCCAGTGCACAGACTGCAATCCAGGCCATGAATGGCTTCCAGATTGGCATGAAACGCTTGAAGGTCCAGTTGAAACGGCCCAAGGATGCCAACCATCCCTACTGACAGCAGTGAGCAAGCAGGAGTCACTTCTGCAGCACAGGTAAACCGCCCCCAGCAGGACACAGCTCTGGTCAGGGATCCAGCTGCTCCCTGCAGAGTGGGAGGCCAGGAGTGGAGGCAGTGACACAGCTGGTGGGGCAGAGGCTTCACCTGAGCAAGGTGACCAGAGCAGGCCTGGAGAGGATGGCCAGGTTCAACAATTGTCAGGCAAATTTATGGCAATGGGGCAAACCCAAAGCCAAGCCAGAGAGTCAGGATTAGGCTCAGGGCTGATGAAAGTGAACAGGATCAGACATAGTCCAGTGACTGCCAGGCAGGTCCATAGTGATAATACTAAACATCGAGGTGGGAAGACAGCCCAGGGGTTGGAGTCCAGGTAATGACATCTATGGACAGGTGGAGACTGGCACTTCCACGCTGGAGATGAGCCAAAGGCTGATGGCACAGAGCTGTAAGGAGACTCTTGTCCCCATGGGCAGAGTGTGGACAAACCCTGCAGGTGGGGCTGGTCAGGTTCATCATGGCCTGTGAGTGCCCTTGGGGCCATGACAGGCAGATGGTTCCAGTGGCCTGATTGTGGTCTAAGCGAGGTTTCCATCCAACTGCTCCCAAAAAACTTTTGTCTGCCTGAAAAGGTTTTAAACCCCAGTAGTTTTCAATTGTTACATGAGCCCTGAAGTTAGTCTGCAAAGAATGCTTTCTGGGAAGAGACAGTTCCATGGTTCACAGGGATCACATAAAAGCAGAGACAAGGTGAGACCCTGAAGGGCTGCTGTCCGAGAGCCAGCTCCTGCCTGCTTACAGATGGGGAGCATGAGAGGGCTGATCTGGTTTGGGTCAGAGTCCTCCACGTTTAAGCAGCAGCAGCAGCTCAGAACCTGAGGTTTGCATAGATGTCCTCCTAATCACCCAATTCCCTCCCTCCTCCCTTTCTGTTCAGGTGAAGGGAAAGTCCAGAGGAAGAATTTCTGCTTCAGGTTGATTTTCAGAGAGGCCAGTAAATTTATCAACTCTTTTGACACCACCCCTTTCCTTCCTCGGCTTCCCACCCTACCCACCCCATCTTCCTCCTCCCCTCCTCTCCAAGACATGCAATTAAAGAGAAGGCTCAATATCTGCCCAGGAGGAAGATTCTTGCCATGCCTGGACTGGCATATTTGCTGCTAACGTGGTGCAAAGCAAAGGGACCAGCAAACCAGCAGCCCCTGGGACACGGAGCTCTTCCTCTCGGGGTGTGGCTGGAGTACATGGACCAAGCAAACCCATGGTGTGTCTCTAGGTTACTGCAGTGATGTGTGGAAATTTACTTTCGTCCCTCCCTCCCTCCTGCTCTGTTTCTGTCCCTTTCATAGATTAACTATAAATATATACAGTCTCTATTTTTTTTTAAACTAGCTCACAGGACCAAACTTTTCCATTCAGAGACTGACTGCTTGCAAGAGGTATTGGAAATTCGGGGTTTGCCTTTGCAACAGTGTCTTCTCAGCATGCACTGCAGATAGGCCTGAACATTTTGGAGAGGGAGGGGCTGGGGAGAGAGAGAGAGAGAGAGAGACAGGAGCACATCTCTCTGCTCAAAAGGAGCAAGAAGAAGGAGAAATACATTCCTCCAGGATTAGGGCACAGTCAGCTGCTCAGCTTGAGTCACTTATCCACCTTAGCACCAGCCTGGTTAAGGATCTGGAGAGCTCTGTCTTACCTTTCCAAGGGCTTCTGCAGACAAAGCTCCTGGGATGTGGTGCCAGCCCCTACCCTGAGCACTCCCTGATTAGGCTGAAAGCACAGGAAACCAGTCCCTTTACTTAGAGGAACTGCACTGCCTCCCCACACATGGCACAGATCCGTGTTTCACAGCTCTCCATGGCAACAGCATTTTCCTGATGAAGGCAGGAGAAGATGAGAGTGTGAGCAGATGCAATCTCCAGCACAGTCAGAGAAGCCTCCCAGGGGCTGCACACTGCCTCCCTGTGTCGGATACCCAGCACTGGGAGTGGGCAGGTCTCATTCCAGATGACACAGGACGTTTTCTCCCTCTGAATTCAGCAGGAGGACTCTCCTCATGCACCTGCTGCAAAGCTTTCCCCAGCAGATGCAAGGAAAATAGGATGAAAGAGGGTTCCATTCTGGGATTTTTCCCCCAGCACCCCCTCCAATAGACAGATTATACATTATGCAGCATATACATATATATATATAGACATATATATATATATATATGTAGTGACAGCTCTATACACTATATACACAAACCCTAAAGCACAGAATGTAGTTCAGAACTGGATTTATAAAAGATCCCCTGGGAGTGGGGGGTGTTTGTCATCCTGACAAGGCACATCCCTTGAACAGTTTGGAACAGTCTCTTCAAGTTTCTACAAAAGTAAGGAAAGGAAAGCAAAGGAGAAGAGCCCAACAAACCCCAGAGTGATTAAGGAATGAACGATTTCAATATTCCAGAGTTTGATAAGGTACCACAAACATTGGTGTGTGTGAGAGGGTGTGTGAGCACATTGAAATAGGGACAGAGAGTTGGTGGGGCAAAGTTGGTGCAATTGATACTGAAGTGAGCTATGGGGATTTTGGAGAATCTCGGCCAACTCTCATTCTCCTCCAGTTTCCCCTTTGTTCAGGTGTTTGTGGCACAGTTCTTTAAGTACCTTCACATCTCCTCAACCACCCTTCTGTGTCTGATGCTGAGAGTTTATGAGAGGTGAATGAAGCTGTGAGAGTCTGTGTGTTTCTATAGTCCATGTTTACTTATTGTAAATACCATTTTTATACTTAACATCTATTATGTATGTGATTTGTATAATGTACTTTATTTCTGCTACAAGTAATTTCATGAAGTTTAAACTTAGTCTAATTTTGAACAAAACAAAAAAAAAAAGAAAAAAGATGAACAAATGCAAAATGGGAAAAAAAGACTTTGGGAATCCTAGGTCAAGCTGGTTTAAAACAAGCATTTACAGTTTCTTCCATCACAGTTACTGATGTGACTGTACAATGTTACAGGTGCGATACAAGCTTTGTCAGTGTCAAATTCCTCACTCTGGTTAAAAAAAAAATCCTAAATTTATTTAATAAAAGTTTTACTTGCTAAGTAACTGGGACTCTACTTCATGTTGTTAGTTGCACTTGCTTTTAGGTAATGCTTAAAACTGAAGACATTGCCAAAGCCCTGGGCTAATATAACAGTGGGGTCCTGTGGAGCAGCAAACAGGCCTTGGCCTACAGAATCCAGGGGACCAATATTTCTTCACAGAGGAAGCATCAACACATGATACCAACACAATAAAAACTTGTTTAATTTAAATAGAGATTACAATTCTACTTACAGGAAGCAAGAGGGTTCATGGAATCCAAAAAATAATGAAGCAGTGGAGCAGGATGTCCCAGGAATAAACAGGCATTCCAGGACATCCTGTGCAGACAGACAGGGGTTGAAGCTGCAGCTGAGAGAAGGCTGCACGCAGTCAAACCAGACAGGTGAGGCTGCAGGACGAGGGGAGATGGGATGAGGGCTAATACATACTGAGCACTGGGAAAGATCTCTGCAGCAGCAGAACCGTGGCTGAAGCAAGATGGGAGACCACAAGTCATGTTAGGAAAAGGAGACTTTGCCACCACTGCTGCCCTGCTCCTGCTTGACACCAGTGGTTGAGCGGGATGCTTAGTGGGATGGCAGGAATGTGATTAGAGGGGATCTAGGATGGGAGAGGGGACTGGGCATTAAGGACTGGTGTAGTTGTAGAAAGTCCGTAGCACCAGGTTGCTGCTGCTGGGGAACAGCACCCAGAGGCAGCAGAGCTGCTGCAGCCACCTCGGGTAGAAAACCTCGGGCAGCCGAGAGGCTCCTCCCCGGATGATGGCGAGCGCGGCCTCGGGAGCAGGGGAGGCACTGAGGTGCACTTTGCCCCTGCAAGGGAATGGGCAGAGGGTCACTCAAAGCCAGGCAGTCCCTGCCAGGGTTGGAACTGGGCAGACTGACCCCACAGGGCTCTGTCTGCTCCTGTTCCACAATGAACAACCCCCATAATGTGCCCAGGCAGGTGCACTCTCCCCACACAGATCCACACACCCTCATAAACAGAGTTCCTGTTCAGTTTTAAGTGTGCTTTCAAGCAGAGACTCATTGCTGCAGACAAACTCTCTCCCAAATGCATACCTGGTGTTCTCCAGTGCTGAATCAGTATCGATCAGGCCCAGGATGCACAGTGTGACAGACACATTTTTCTTCTGCATGATGAACTCGTGGCGCAGTGAGCCGAAGAACCCATCCAGTGCAAACTTGGTGGCAGAGTAAGAAGTGGTGAAGGGAGTGGGCATTCTCCCTGGAAAGGGAAAGGAAAGATTGGAAAACACCAGGAAATTGGGTGTAAGAAGGATCCATGGAGAGGGAATCTGGGAATATATGCAGGCTTTGTCATACTGCATCAACTCATGTTCTTTCAGGTGAGTGTCCCTCTATTTAAGTATAATATTAGAATACCTATTATTATATTATACTTTTTACATATTTATTATATATATAACTATGAAAAGCACAGTTTGAAAATGTGTTTAGGGGTTGAACAACAGAGAAATATGAACAGTACTGGGAACCATTGTTTCCACAAGGTCAGCATTTACTCCAGGTAAAGCCACCAACCTGAAAGGGAAGAAACAACCACTAGAGCACCTCTGTTCTTCTCCAGGGTGAGAAGAGCTGCTGTTGTAAGTGCCACATAACTCAAAAAATTCACCTGGAATGATAAATGTAGATGTAGAAGAAGCAAGAGGGTTTAAAAGCATGAGCCAAGAAAGTCAGTAGAGTGGCCAGAAATGGAAAGGAGCATGGCTTGGAATTGCCTTTTCAAACATCAAGTGAGAAAAATCATCTCTCTAAAAATGGGGACAAACACTGCACCCATAAGTCTTTCAGATTCCAGAAAAAGCAGTGGAGAAGATTCAGAGCAAAGGTTATTCCTGGGCTTTAACACACAGATTTCCTGACAAGATACAATGAGCTGTCCCTGCTTTTTCTTTATGTTATTCTTTACTCTGCAATCCCTACCAAAGACACCAGAGTCTCAGTCTTTTTAAGTTTCTCTTGACTGAGCTCAGACTACAATGAAGCACAAAATTCAGCATCTCTTCAGAGCTTGACTGCTCTCTTAGATTATAAGAATTTCTCACCTATGTTCCTAAGTTCCTACTCTCCAGCAAATGGGCTCCTTCCAAAATTAAATAGCAACTAGAGGGACCCACCTGAATGAAGAAGACTGAATCAAGAAAACAATCTTCATTTCCATGGTCCCAAAACCTGGCACTGGAGTGGTTCTACAGGAAGACTCTAAATCTGTGAACAGAGACTCTAATGGCAGACACCCTTTCAAACAACCTTAATTGTGTTCTGCAATTATGCATATGTCATAGGCCAGTAGGAAGTGCTGGCTGCTCACTTATAAACCTCTCTGTACTAAACACAGATGCCTGGAACAGCCCATCAGTCCTCTTGGGCTAAAGGGAGGTAAGAAGGACAGAAGGAAGGAGAGAAGTCTGAAGTTCCTCCCAAACATTCCTCTTCACAAATGTACAACTACTGAGCAAAACACCTCTCTAGCAACAAAGCCTCCAAACTGCTTGACTTCAAACATGAATGAAGTGAAAGGACTGTTCTCAACTATTGCCACAGACTTGGATTTGCCTTGGAGCTTCCCAAAGCTGTCCCAGGAGAAGCCAGACTCACCCAGTTCCAGGAGAGCTGGGAAGCCTCACCTGCATGAGCCAGCGGGTGTATTGCACATCTCCAGTCCACTCCTGGAAATGGTTTGTGCCGATGTGGTTCAGCACCAGGTAATCCAGGCCCCCTTGGAGAGCAGAAAAAGCAGTCACATCCCCTGACCATCAGCCAGGCAGCTCAGAAATGCCAGCGGGGCTGAACCACTCCCTCAGAAGGCTGGAAGTGCATGAAGACATTAAATATGCCCATCTGGGGCCAGCTTAGAGCTCCTCAAGAGTAGAATTGAAAGGGAAACTGTTTGACTTTGACAACAGCTCCCTGAAATGATGTTTCAGTATGATTCAGCCTCAGAACTTAGTTCTGGTGGTACATCTAAGTCCTTAACACTCCTCTCAGTTCAAGGAATTGAAGCAGGAAGCTCCTACAAGAAGGAGAACTGGGGTCACACCTGAAAGCCAAAGAGATGCCCCGATGCTTACCCAGCTTTTGGACAGCAAACTGCACCACCTTTTCAGGCTCTGAAGGGGAAGACATATCTGCAGTGATATAAAATATTTTCTTTGCTCCAAGTGTCAGGCATTTCTCCATCACCTTGAGAAAGAACACACCCCAAAGATTAAACAAAATGGAAAAATAATTGGAAAAAAGGCACCACAAAGCATATACCTCAGTCAGTGAGAGTCATTCTGGACAGAGACACACTTTAATTAAAATCTACTGCTGTTTGGGCCACAAAGAGCTCATTCTGCATCCAGACTTCGAATCTGCATCCTGCAAAGAGTTACCTCTATTTAACTCCTTAAGCAATCTACTTGGGAAAGGATCAAGATTCACTGGGATAAAATCAATCTTCTTCAGGAGAAATCTTCTGGAACAAGGGTTATGCTTTACATTAAGTTCTTCTCTTTTTTTCCCAAGTAACTGGAAAAGAATTCATCTTTCATAATTCCTTGCTATCTTGAGTGTGTGAATGTGCCTGGCAATGATATGCAGTTTTAGCTATTTGCTGAAATAATGCCTTCCTGTCATCAGGAACTATTATTATGCTCACTGTCCCCAACTCACCTTTTGCACCATTTCACGATGAAGAACTTCCCTTGGAAGTCACACATCCCCGCAGTTAAAGAGTTACCCTTTCTAAATATTGTCCAATTTCATAAAGTACAGATGAAGAAGTCTCATCTGTTTGAGTTGGTCAAAAAAGCATTTAACTTACAACAAGTCTTGAGTTTTTAACAAAACATCTACAAATAGAACAATTTGGACTCTGAAAAGCTGCACAATATTGCACAGGAATTGTAGTTCATGGACTATCTCAAATTAGAAATTATCTGTAAGGATCATCAAATCCAAATCCCTGCTACTGACAGGACTCCCTCAAACCAAACCATAGCATTAAGGATGTGCCCTAGATGTTCCTTGAACTCTGACAGCCTTGGTGTCATGACCACTTTTCCCTGGGGAACTTGCTCCAGGGACTGACCACCCTCTCAGTGGAAGACATTTTCCTAATGTCCAACCTGAACTTCTCCTGATGCAGCTTCACACCATTCCCTCATAAATAAATGTTCAGGCAGTTAAAACTCAGGCACTGTATTTGCATCTTCTTGTACAGGTCAACTTCTCTTCTGAGTTTATGCTTAACAGTTCTGAAGGAAAACTTACCATGCTGACTACTATTTTTTCTGTTGGTTTGGTAAAAGCCCAAATCTCTGATGTCTTCCTCCAGACAAGGAAGAGGTTCTTACCTTCTGCAGCACAGCTTCCCTCCTGGCAGTCAACACAATTTCAGCACCAAATCTGGCATAGTGATAAGCTATCTGCTCTCCAATCCCAGCACTGGCTCCAGTCACGAGAACACGGGCACCAGACAAGCTCTCTGTTTTATGGGAAAGAAAATAAAAGATACAGAAGTAAGTGAAGAAACCAGCAAAAGAGCTGAGCTTTAAAGAAGAAAGATGTGCTCAAAATTCTTGGTGCTGCTCCAAAACTAGAAGAGGCAGGACTGATGATGCAAGGGCATGATGATGCGAGCTAGCTGTGTCACAGTGCCTTGGCCTGTGTTGCTACACCAAAATCTTTCAAGGACCAACTTGTTTTTCACAATATAAACCAAGCTGTGTGCCTTCAGCATATAATGTATTTATATAAATATAAATAAACTGGAGTTTGGAGACACATCAACCCTCTTGTGCCAGGCACTGTACACCTATAGGGATGGTTCTTGACACCAAGGAATTTACAACCAAAATATAAGGCAGTAACAAAATGCCATTTTCCCCCACACGGACAGCGGGACCCCTGCTCTTAGACCATTTTGTGTTCCTCTTTGTTTCAAGTTTCTCTTTGTTTCTGGGAACAAAACACTGCTTTTGGGCCACCAGCCCTGGTAAGACTACGGGCAGGAATGAGACCATCAGTCAAAATTTAGAAATTCAGCCTCTTCTCTCGTGTGACTTATATTTCAGCTTTAAATCACCCCCTGGTGAGCCTACCTGGGTTAAAATCGTCTTCCCAGAAGAAAGCTATGAGTCCAGCTACAACCCCTGTAGCACAAAGCACTTTTCTAATTGGCTTCATATCCCTCCAAGCTGCGAGGAACAAAGTGAAGTCTTGAAGTTGAGCACTTCAGCCAAAATCCTGTGCTCTCCTTCTTCTGATGCCTGGAGCCAACCTGCGAGAGACATGTAAAGGCTTTCGTAGAACCGAGGGTCCACCTGAGGGGTCTCTCCCCTGGTGCCACAGCCACCTTGGTCAAAAATAAACAAGATCTCTCACCGGCAATTCCCACAGCCTCTGCACTCAGAGCCAGCCTCCACACACCGCGAGCCTACAGGAGGAAAAAACACCCTCGTGTCTAAACTTAGAGAACGCTTAATTCATTAAAGACTGATGACAGTTGGCAGCAGTGACCCCGAAGAAGCCGAACCTTGAGAGGAAGGCGGCGGCAGAGCCCACGGGACGGGGCCTTGTCTGGCTTAGAAGAGCAGCGGGATAAGCGGCTTTGCCACCAGGCTGCAACACAGCGCGACAAACGAGCGGCGGGGACAGCGCCACAAAGGCGCAGGAGCCGCCCCTTGCCTCCTCACGGCCTCAGCTCTGTCCGGCTCCCTCAGGCCACTCACGCCCCCCATGCCCTCAGCCCTGCTCGGCTTTGCGCGGCCCCTCACACCCTCAGCCCTGCCCGGCATTGCCCGACCCCTCACGCCCCTCACACCCTCAGCCCTGCCCAGCATTGCC
>JAHLSL010000257.1:807576-823744 GCA_025920805.1 Petroica traversi | reverse complement strand
GCAGAGGCAGGCGAGGCCAAGCTGGCTCGCTCCGCGCCCTTGGCCTCGCCTGCCTCTGCGGCGGGGAGCTCGCCGTCTGTCTGCCCACGCCGGGCAGGGCTCTGCCGCTGGCTGGGGCGAGTATGGACACGTAACATTAGCCCGGGAATAGCGCGGAGCTCGGGGCTGGACCTACACCCACAGCGAGGGAGTGCTGAAGGGTATCCTTGGGGGCGAGCAGGGCGTTTTAGCAGAGAAATTTCTTTTCCACAAAATGCGTGTGAATAGACGACTTAAAAATTTGGTTTTCTCTTGTTAGCTATATCTGTCGTACGTCCTACTACTGCAGTACCGGTCTCTGCCAAGTTTTGGGTTGTCCTCTTGTGCGATAGCTTTTTGCTGGGTCTTTCTGCCCTGTGAGTCTGGGAAAGTCAACCTCCTTAGATCTCTTATTTATAAATGCCAATAAAAGCCAAATATTCTCTTCCCGTCTTCCCTTTTGTACGTTGTCATTACAGCTGTAAAACTGGTGACTACAATAATGCAGTGAAACTTTAAAAACCTTGGCAATACGAACACCATGGCCAAGTGTTCACTTGTCTGCAGTGAGCTTCACAAGATACTGGTGTCTGTAAGATTTATCAGAAAAATACCAGATTTATCAGGAAGAACTACATCATTAACATGGGTGGCTTGCCTACTGCAAAATCCTTGAGTTGCATTTAGCAGAGGTATACGCCAGTGATTCTCAGACTTTAAAAAGTGGCACATGCTCTTGAGGAGCTTGACGCTTACTCTTTTTTTTAACTGAAAACCATTCACGGATAAAACGTGAATTAGGTGTAGTTTCAAGGGGCTGACAGGGAATAGTTGTCCTAGGAAGGCAAGGAAGGCAGGTAAGTATTTTCCTGCTGATTTTTGCCTGCAGTAAGACATGAGATTTCTTTATTGATACCCTCTCTTTGGCAGTTACAAGCACTGAGAGAGATGCACTGAATTGTTTCACTTTTGATTCTCTCAGGTTTCTGATCAAAGGAGGCCTGGCTGGAGCTGCTGTGTATGTGGCATATGACCAGGGGCTGCTGGGCAGTGGCACAGAAGGTGCTGAAGCACTCAGAAAAGCTCAAGAAACGCTGCCTCCAGCTATCCAGGAGTGGACAGATTACCTGGGCTGGGAGGTAAGGGCTGCTCAGGTGACCCCTGCAACACAAACACCTCCTCTGAATGAGGAAAACATTGGGGTGATATTCTGCTTCCAGTGAGGCTGGCAGGAGTTTTGCTGATGAAACTGGATTTCACATGGCAAATATTTTGAAGAGGATTGAAATAGAAGGCAAATACAATTCTAAATTTGGGGCAGAGGCATTACTCACAGACGTTGTTTCAAAGGAGATGGGTGTAACCAGCCTATGCAGGGTCAAGGAGGGGGTTGCAGACATGCTCTGGGAGGTATCTCACTATGCTGTGGTATTCCTAAGTTTCTTTTGAAGGATCCTGTGTGGTTTTGGTTTGTTTTTGTTTTTTAAAAAGAAAATTATCATCCCAGTTTTTTACATTGCTAACAGTTTATCATTTTGAATTTAAATTGCCTGAGGAGAACCCTCATCCATGTGTAGTTTAGTTTTTAAAATCCTCAGAAAAGAAGAGGCCTTTGCTTGAAGTTTGAAAAGATTTTTCATGCTACAGACAATTATAAACTAACAGAGACAGCCATGGAGATGTTTTTTCCAGGAGCACCTAAATAATACTTTCTACCTTTTGCACCTACTTTATATTGCAGGAAAGAGCAAAGCCCAGACTTAAAAGCATCATGTCTGATCCATTTTGAGGCTTACAGGGAGTAAGCACCTAAGTATTTTAAAGATCTGAGGTCAACAGGCTTTGCCAAGGTGATATGAATTCCAAGTGAAACCCCTCAAGGGCTGACATTTTGTCTCTCTCTCTTTCTAGCTTCCATCCCCTCCAAAATTTGAATTTTCCCTCTCTGATTCCTGGAATCAAGGTAAAATAACTGCTCACTAACTGAATATGAACTCAGCCTTTGGCTTTCCAGAAGGGATGAGCATTCCCATTGTTATTAGAATTTTAGGCATTTAGTTTGAAGGCCAAAGCATGTTATAAATACCTACTATCACATAGTTTTTATGATGCAGCAAAGAGTCTTCATGTAATTGTGGGGAAACACGAACCATAAATGCTGTGACAAATCCAGCATCACCCATGGAGTCTCTGGCAAGACCAGAAATAAAACAGGACTTTAACAAAGAACTGAGTTCAGTCTTGTAATTGTCTTAATTCATGTACAGATCCTGAAGTTGGAATTTCTGTGTCACAAATGCTGTTGAGACAATAAAGCTGTACTGGAACCACAGATCATTCAGGCCATAGTGTGTTCAAAAGCTGAGTTAGAGTTCAGGGCTTAAAGAGATCTACAAAGGTGGAGTTGGAAGTTTGGAATCTTGGCTTGAATGATGATGATTTTGGAGTAGGTAATTCATCTCTGCTTTCCTTGCAGGAGTGCACACAGTCATGTCTGCCTTGTCTGTAGCTCCCACCAGGGCCTGTGAATACTCAGCAGAAGGCTGGAAATACGTGAAGGACCTTGTGAAATGAACAATGTTCTCCAGGGTTCAGGATTCTCTCAGCCCACCCCTCTGGAGAGCAGCTCGGCCATGTAAGGGCTACAATAAAAGACTTTGGAACTTCCATTTGTATTTAGGTCAATTTAGCCTTCAGAGTGGAACAATTGCTTTATCTTAGCAGTGATCAAAGGCTCCAGGGATCACACATCAGTTGGAATGAAGTAATGGCCATGTGCTGAGGAACAGCCTCTGTTCTAAAGCTTGGAAACTAAATAGATTATACTGAAGCTGAATTAATCTTGAAGGTGAATGCCATCTAATTGAAACCAAGCCAACAAGAGTTAAAAAAAAATCCAAGGTAACAGTAAAAGGTGTTGTTGAAGATGGGCTTTATATAAATAAATAAAGGCCTAGAGGGATTATACAAGCACTGGGGAGAGTAACTGAGCAAAGTTTATCAGCATGAAACATTTTGTTAGCTTGCACTGTGCCCCAGTTGGCAGATTGTGCATATTTCTATTTTAACATGGATGAAAACTTCCACGAGGTCCCTTCTCAGTCACAGCCAAGGCAAATTGTAAGGAGCACGAGTGGCTTGGAGGGCACTAATATGTAAAATAAAGTTACAGACTGATTCTGTTTTAACCCTTTTTGATGGGATTGTTATAATTACAAAATGAGCCAAAACATAACTGCAGAACAGGAGCAGCAGTAAGGAGGGGAGAGCAGGATGTTTCCTTACTCAAATTAGGCAGCAAATGTAAAACAGGGGGATGAAGAAGGATTTGCAGTTTTGTTTCCTTTTTTAACAAACAGATACATGATGAAGCCAACTGCTGAGAGATTTCAGAGGATTTGGCTAAAGATGCAAAGGGCTTTAAAAAGTGCTTAAGTTAATTCTGAATGATGGATCCATCAGCAGCTCTTAAACCTGATGGTCCAGATGGAAGCTTCAAGCTCAGTAAGCCTTGGAGCTGTGTCCTGCAGGTGCCAGATGCTTCACCTCACCCCAAAACCCAGATAACTTCTATCAATGCCCCATTTTTCCCTAACTTTCCATTTTCCACTGCTCTTGAAGCAGCACAACTTTGGTTCCAGATCTACTCCCCCTTCTCAGCAGGCCAAACCTCCCACTAAGGAAATTCTGACACTCTGGAGTCTTCCTTTCTTTGGCTTTTGCTACAAACCAAACGTAACCACTTTGAGCAAAGTGTACAACCAGAAACTGCACCTCTGGTATGCTCAGAACTTGAGTTCTCTGTGCTTTTCAGGATCTTTACCAGTTCTTTGCCCTTTGATGATTGCTCTCCAAGGCTTCATCACTGCAATATGATTTCTCCATTGATGAATGAAAAAGTAACTTCAGGTAACTAATAAAAAACCTCTTCTCTAAAGATGGAAAAAACCCCAGTGACCCTACAAATGAAAGTAACAGGATTTTTCTTCCTCTTGGCATCATAAAAGCCATTTTAGGGTAAGGATAAGATCATGTTGCTCCAGAGATGTCTGCAGAAAGACAAATTACAGTTTGGGATATGACAAAGCAACAAATCATTTGCACCAATCTTGATCATGTCAGTTACTCCACACAGGGGAAACACAGGGGAGTTCTTGAAATAATGCCAAAGCACAGCCAGTGGCTACTTTTATGGAAATTATGCATTACTTTTAAGGAAATTATTAATTCCTAGGTAAAATTACTGGGCTATAAAACTGGTGGAGTTTTGGACTACCCTGATCTATCAGAAACTAAATTATTGTGACAAGCACCTGCAAGAGGTTCACAAGCACTTCTGTCTCTTAGAGAAGCTGTGCTGCTATCACAGAATGTAACTCCATTTTCAGACATTATATTGCACGAGACCAGATGTAAAGAATTCTTCACCACTTTCCCTACGAGCTCCTGTGGCAATTCTGCAGTGGCAGAGTGTTCAAACCTTGACAGCTGTGATCCACTGACATTCTCTCATGGTTGCACATGGGCCGGTTGTTAACTTTGACAGCTCTGAGGTAAAACACAGGATTTCACTATTTCTGAGAGTGCAAAGGGACACCTGTAGGGCATTTTGACACTTCATCTTTGAAAAATAGTTATGGTTTAGCACACAGCTGAAGAAATCAGTTTGACAGGGACTGCTGAAACAAAGCAAATAACTGTAAACTGGTGTTTATTTATGGAAAATGGAATGCTTCATTAACAAACATTTTAAAATGGGATATGAACAACACCTTACAAAACAAATGAGTTCACATTGGATTGAGTGACATAATATGGCAGCAGCTTAAAAAAAATTACACTTACAGTAGCCCATAAGTTACAATTAATGGTAACCCTGGGTTTATTTCTCTTGCCACCTTGCATTAAAAACCAAACACAATCAGTAGCGACGGTTAAAACGAGGATCATTCGGTCTGTTTGCTCTTTCCTGGCCAGCAAATCCTTCTCCTTGCATTCCTCCTCCGTGCATGATCTGACTCTGATTGCCACCCTGCATGAAACTGCCACGCCTGCAAAGGGATTCAGACATTTCAAGGTTCTCTCATGCTGTTATATTTAGGTTGCTAGAATGGGTGTTCTTTGTGCATGATTTTTCACTTCCATAAAATGCACTATATAAAACCACAGGGATATTTTATTATTCCTTGATATTTAAGTAACAGGTAACTGATACACCCAGAAACTGTTTCTATGGCAAATTTATATAGAGGAATGCCCCCTTAAAGGAAAACAAACACTTTGATCTTTTACAAGTTCTTACCCTGACATGCCTCCACGATGCATCACATGGCCAGGTCTGCCTCTACCGCCACCTAAAAACGTTCAAATGCTCCCTTTATATCCACAGCAAGAGTTTTACTTCATCTTCAAGGATAACATCTGTATTTTCTTCTTTACACAGCACAGCTAAGACACTGTGCAAGGACTATACCTTGCCATCTCTCATGATCCCGTCCTATCATCCCTCCATCCACGCTGCTCTGCCAGGAACGATCTTGGTGCCCTTCAAACTTCCGACTGTGATCTCCCCAGTCACGTCCATCCCTGTAAAAACATGGAATTCCCATCTTCTCACACAATCCAGAGCACATAAAATAGTTTTTGTATTTGAATCCAAGTCACAAACTTACTCAAATGCTTTACCAATGATCATGGGAATCTTAAATTTATATTGCTATCTGTTAAGTCAAATCTCAGAAGAATCCTTCTGCTCAAACCAAGTATGTTGGCAAATAATTAAGATACTGGGGAAGAACCACTTATCCCAAAAGTACCAAGCTTTGATAGGAATGTTAGTTAAAATTAATGGAAAGCATGATGACTTTATGATATGAAGTTATTAAAAAAAATCAGGTAAGTGCACATTTTGGTGCACAAGGCATCAAAACATTTGCAGTCCATCCAACACACCAGTGGTGAAAGCTGGAAAAAACAGAACTGTACTTCCAAAAGCTTTGACATATGGAGATATTCCTTGGGTACACAAGGAGAGGTATTTCCAGCACTAACCGTGACTGGGGGGGGATCCCTCTGCTCTCACTCATCCTCCTGTCGGAGCCGTAGCTGCCCCAGCTGTCCCGGGAGTCCCGCGAGTGCCGCTCGGGGCCCCCGTGCCGCTCGTCTGGGTAATGCTGCAAGGCACACACAGAGCTCTCAGGGCTGACAGCAAGGCTGGCTCATCCTTCAAACCTCTCAGCTGTAACTGCTCCATCTCACACTCATCTGGGAGGGAAGGCACCTCCTGACACCTGCTCAGGTCAGCCAGGTTCAGGCTTTCCCAGCAGCTTCTCCCAGTGAGTCTGGAGGATCTTCACATCTGAAGACTTCACAGGTTCTCCATGGAACCTGTTCCAGTGTTCCCAGTTAAAGGGGGTTTGAACTCTCTTCAGATGGAATTGTGTTTCAGTTTCTGCTCACTGACTCCATGGTCATGGGCACCATTGAGTGGCACCTTATGCACATCCTCTCTCCCATGAGTTATTAATGCACACTGGTAAGATCAGCCCAGGACTTTGCATTTCAGGATATACCCATCAGCCCAACTCTCCAGCCTATCAAGGTCCCTCCAAACCTCATATCACAGCCATCAGGATTCTATAAATCCATGAAATCTCAGTACTTGAATGTGCCCAGCAGGTCCTTCCCCCAGCCCTTAAACACAAACATCTCTACAGTTCAGCTGTTACTGCCATGTAACCTCAGAGAGTAAATATGTATTTTTGTACTTTTGCCTCTTCTGTGCAATCTTTTGGAATACTCTATTTTGACACAACTCACTTGCTTTGATTTCTATTAGAATAACTATATCTGACCTTTTTTTAGAGTAAGTCTTTGAACTGAATTTCATCTTATTAAAGTAAACAAGACAATCTGATTATTCAAACATAATTCTCAACTACTGAAATTTAATCTGACACGCACACTGTAGAAAATCAGGTTATAAGATGTGAAGATACTTCTGTAGCTCTATAAAGCAACTCACTTGTCCATCCCGATCTCCCATAATTGTCCTGGATCCATCTCTCCTAGAAACAGACAGACAGAATCAGACTGTGATAGTAAAACACACAGCAGTCTATAAAAATCCCGCTCCCACATCATGCCACCATTATACACAAAAGGCATAAACAGCTGGAACATATGGAAAACATGACACATTTTGGATTCCTGGGAAACCAGTAACTCCTAAAGTATAAACCAAAATATTTTTGTCAAAATTCTAGGTGCCTACAATATTATTTAGAAGTTTTTCAGAATCCTAAAAATATGTGAAGCAGCATTGCAAAAACACTCTGACCAAGCCTGCCAGAAGCTTTAACTCATGGCACAGTACAGATCTCTGCATAGTTTTGGAAGAGAAAGCCCACAGCCACTAATTAACCCTTGAAATGCAAACCAAGCACATAGTAAAGGCAGCAAAATGTTACACTAATTACACATTCTTGTCTTTGGTTTTCAGGCAGCAGTAAGGAGGAAAGGCACCAACCTGTCTATTGAATGTTCCTGGTAACGCCCACGATCCCTGTGATCAAAGTCATGGAAGCGATCCTGGCGACTGAATTCTGAGTGGTACCTGTCATTCATGGCCATTCGTTTTGCCTCTGGCCAGTAGGGATCATCCCTCCTGAAAGAAAGGAAGAACAGAACCATGTCAGCCCAGATAATGCCTTTTGATATTGTTCCTCCTTCCAAACCAGAGGGCAATTCAGTTCAAAAGGACGTTGAAAAACCTGGGCTATTAAAAAAAAATCATCTCATTGCAACCAACAATTGCATGATGGCTTTTTCCAGCCCAGGCTGATGAGACAGAACCTGGCAGTGACATTTCCCACTGCCATCACCAGGATCTGGTGGCTTTACCTGCCATCTATGTCATAGGGCCTCCTCATGGCAGATCTCCGCTCCTGCTCGTAGCGCAGCTGCTCGTGCTGGCGCCGCAGCTCCTCCCTCTCGCGCTGGATCCGGTCCTGCTCCCTCCTCCTCTCGTGCTCGATGTGCATCCGTTCCCTTTCCAGCCTCTCCCTCTCCATCCGTTCCCGTTCCAGGCGCTGCCGTTCGATTTCCAGCCTCTCTCGAGCGATCTCCAGCCTCTCCCTCTCCTCCCGCTCACGGATGGTCTGGAGGTGCTGCTGCCGCTCCCGGCGCTCGCGGGTGCTGTTTGAACAGAGACAAAGTTACACCTGACAAGCCTCAACAAAGAAAGCAAGGTAAAATACAAGAGAAAGTGTTAAAAAGCAAAACCACAGTGGCTGCAAAATCCCCTTGAAATTACACCTGGGAAGGGCATGGAGGGAAGACATTCAGCGTACACGCGAATTTATTTAGAGACTGATCAAATGACTCACACAAAAGCCATCCCTGGGGGCAAATACTTCTATAAGGTCAAGAGAATGTGAATCCAAACGCCCACATCTCATTTCTTATGCTAAAATAAAATATCTGTGAAGAATAAATCTGTGAAGAAGCCAGGATGGTATGGTGGATGGTATGGTGGATAATGACTCCACTAAAGCTCAGGAATGTAACTATGAGAGAGTGGCTTTTTTCTCTCCAATAAAAATAACAAAAGCATTTTCCTCCAATTCAACTACTTTTAGGTGAGAAATAAAACTTTTGTAATGTGTGGAAAACATGGAATTCAGGTCACAATTCAAGCAAGGAACTTGAAGAATGGCAATTATCACCTTTGTCCTAAACTAAACATTATGAAAACAAAAATAAAGCCCCACCAAGAAGAATTAAATACCTACATTAAATATATAACTGTTACAAGTGGGGGAAAAAATGGAAGGCCTTTTTCTCTCGTAGTCTTATTTTAATAAAAATTCTATCTATTTTAGGGTAAAAGCCCCAAACAATGTCAGTGCTGCTCTTACCGGCGCTGCTCTGCCTCCCTCATTTTTCGCTGTGCTTTGATTTTGTCAAAGGGGACAATCCCTTGTCTCTCTCTGCTCTCTGATTTGCGGTCCTGGCTCTTGACACTCTGTATTTAAAAGAGAAACTTTAATTTATTAAAGCACAACTATCATAACCAATACTCTGTTTCCATTGGTACAGTTCACATCTCAAAGATTGGTCCCTGCTTTTTTCCAAAAGCTGTTAATTTTCACCATTACAGACACCATATATTAATACAGTGATACCTTCCCCCATTTGTTTGGCAGGATTTGAGTGCTGAATTTGAGTCTAATCAGCCAAATGAGAGGTATTTTACTAATTAAAACCATGTTCTAGAAATTCTAATTGGACAAACTGGCAAGACAAGTGTGGATCACATGTAGCCTGGCAGGATTCAGGATCTGTTTCTAATGAAAATGTTTCCCATGCAGAAGCATCACTTACTCTGTCTTTTGATGTAGTGGATGTTTTCACACTAATAACGGGTTCTCCTTTGGATTTATCCATGACTACTGTTCTCTCTGTTCCTTTACTTCCTAAATAAATCAGAAGTGTAAAGAAATGATCAAACTACAGAACCTCCACCACTCATTGCTACGTCAGAAGTTCTGTTCTCTAAAATGTGAAAATGGGCATTTAACCCTCTTTTCAAAACCAATTATTTCACTCCACCTAATCCAGGTACTTCTTTTAAGGGATGTCAAACATCTCCCCTTCCCTATTCATTCTGGATTTCCAACTAAGAATCAGAAACAATCCAGAACATTGATCTGGAAATAACCACCTACAATTAAATATTCCTACATCAACTTATCTTCTACTCTATAAAAAAGCCAACAGCCAAATTACCTGATTTAATAGTTTTAGGTTGATCTGATGAACCAGACTTCTGGTCATCTTTATCTTTTTTGTCCTTTTCATCTTTATCTTCTGTCTTTTTAGGATCATCTTTTTGGTCAGATTTCTCATCCCTTTTAGCACCACCAGGTCTGTGGACAGATATAGGTACAGATTAGACTGATACAGACCAAGAGAAAGGAAAATTCAAGGAAAATGCCAGCAACATAGCAACAAAGTAGAATTCTGATGTGATAATAAGAATAATTAGACTTCCAAACATTTCCTTCCTGCACCATAAAACAAGATATTCAAACCATCCTGTGCAGTTGTCAAAAAACTTGGCCAGGATTCAGATATCTCAACTGGAAGCATGAGGACAAATTCACACCACCATGTGCTTGATGCCCACAGAGTTTCTTACACAACATGACAATGAACCCATTTTGTCAGGCAACTGGGTGAAATAAAAGCAAAAAAATTCTCAGCAAGTAGCATTTAATAGATGATATGCCTCAAGAAGATAATTAAGGCGAAGTGCTTGGGGCTTAATTCTCTTAGTGCCTCATTCAGCTACTTGGAGCATGATCTGGGAACAGATCTTGGACAACTCTCTTTTAACTGTTTGGGACCTGGAGGAAACCTTATTCCAATGAGAGACAAGGTAATGAAGAAAGTGACACAGATAAAAATCCTCAATGGCTTTTCCTACATTTTTAAGACATGAAAGCCCCACAATTGTTACTAAACCCCAAATACAGTTAAATTTAAAGGTGTGCTTCAAAGTGCAACTTTCCAATGCCTACTTTAAAGCAGAAAATAGAAAATTTTAAGTTAGGCACTGAATTCTCAAATAAAGTTTACCTTGTAGTAAAAGCTGAAAAAAAATCCATATACTTCTTTTTTTTAATGTCTGCCACAGGAATTCCTACTTTAACTTTGTTTTTCCTGACATCAACACAGACTGAAGAACAGCAAAACACCTTTGGTAGGAGAATTTTTAACACAGTACCTCTCACTGACTGTTTCTCTCTTTGCTTCACTCTCTTTTTTTTCACTTGTCTTCTTCCCAGTGGGTTCATTTTTTACCTGAAATTTATTTTGCACATCATCAGCTGAGAATGTGGCCTCGATCATTTGCACAATCTGGTGGGAACTCGCTATCTCTGAGGCCCAGTACTCACTTTTTCCACAGAAATGATCTTTCCATGCAGCTCTGTCTTGTGCAGGTGGGTGATGCACTTGGTGGCCTCCTCAGCTGTGGACATGGTGACAAAGCCATAGCAGCGAGCGCCAGGACTGCGAGCGTTGGTCACCACCTTGGCCCCCACCACCTTCCCAAAAAAACCAGGAATTACTCTCCCTGTGACAAGTCCCCAAGGTTAAACAACAGCAACTACAAGCTCCATTTCTGCTCTTTTTAACTCCTGGCCATTACCACACAGGAATGTTCTGTTTTCGCTTGGAGCTGATCATGTTTCTGTTACCAATGGGATGCCACAAAACCTGAATCAAGAAGCAGGAGCTAAAGACCGAATTTTTTTCCAGAGAAGACCCCAGGGTGGCAATAAAATTTTTTTAAGCTTTACATCAACACCACCACTTTGCTTAACCAATAGTAAAGCAAAATAGTAAAAACCAATACAAATTTTCAGCCAATTTCCACACAAATGCTAATGCTCAACTGCCAAGTCCCACCTTCCCTCCAAAAAATGTTTTTATGTCACTGCTGAGGAGATCAATGTTATCTGCAATCTTTGAGAAACAGGAAGTTCCCCCAAAAACTAGAGCTTGAAAGAGCCACATAAATGCTGTTTCCTTATGCTCAGATATTCAATACAGCTCACTTTGTAATACAGAAATCAATCGTATTTAAAGTACAGCTGAATAAAGAACCTACTTCTGAGCATTTAATTCATTGCACATGTACATCTACTTCCAGGAAGTTCTGTCTCTGCTATTACCCTGAAGAAAATAACAACATTTTATTTAAATGACTAAATAGTATCAATGGCATCTGTCTAGAGGCAAATACTAGGTTGGCTGTCGTTTAGTTTTTAATTACATTTAAAATTTCGTCGCACATCTCTGTGATCAACATTTTGTGTTAGCATATGGAATTCTAAAGCAAACCAATGGAAATATTGCATTGCAAGGAGCATTAAAAAGGTTTGACCAGTCCCACGAGTTTCAGATTCAAAGCTGTCTTACAATTAATCCATTTTTGCACCTTTCTGTAAAGTCATATTCAAGTTCCAGGGTACTTTCATCAGTGAAACATTCAATGGCAGGTTGTCAGCACACACAATTTACTTTTACTACAATCTGCTGACAGTAATTTGTAAATGGGCTTCAGAGGTCTGACAAAAATCCTTACTGATGGCACTGATATCAGTCTTTTATTGAACTCTTTCCCTTTTCCAGCTGACAGGGAGATTTAATTTGATATTTAGTCTGTCCTTAATAGCAACTGCAGGATCTTCCCTGCCAGCAAAACCAAACACCTCTCCATATCCCAAACTATCCAAGCATGTGTTTCTTCAGAGAACTTCAAACTCTTGGAAAAATAAAACTTAGGCAATTCCTAAGACATTCCCTAGTAATTCTGTCTCAACATTTACTGCACAATTTACTTTGTGCTAAGGAAGTCTTTAATGAACTCTAAATTCATAGATGACTGTCAATTTTCAGCAGGTGAAGATACCATGCTGCTGCACAGGAGATACAAGAATGTGTAAAGTTATTGACTATTTCAAAAAAAGAACCACAAAGAGAATTTTGTATTTATTTGGAAGTGATCAACAGAATTTTAAAAAACCCCAGTCATTTAGTGTTATTTTTTCCTTGATATTCCAAAATATTCTTGATAATTAGATTCCTTTCACTGGTACTTTCAGTGACTGGAGCTTAAGAAGTCTTATTAACACAGCTTCTAGCAGAAAAAACAAAACAAACCAACAAAAATAAACCCCTTACCTTCCCATATTTGCTAAACAGATTCTTCAGATCTGTAGCTCTGGTGGTAGAAGCCAATCCACTCACCCAAAAGTTTCTACCAGAACCACTAGCACTGCGACCTAGTTGGGAAAACAGACAGACAAAACCAAAACATACCCCAAATCCTAATTATTTGAATTACTTACTTGAATCATTAAGTGAATTAAAACACAACAGGATCATAAATATTTAAATTTTAAAATCACAGAGCAAGTGAAATGCATTGCGTGACATTCTCCTCCCATGATTTGCTTTGCTGAAGGTTAAGGAGCATTACAAGTCCAAAAATTTGGGCAGAACTATGAATTTTGATACAGAAATACTTTGTATCATTCTTCAAGAAAGCAACTGAATTAGGGCACCTCTGAATTAACTGAGGCCCTCCAAAATGTACCAGGATAGATCCCAGTAACTTAGAGAAAACAGAAGTCCTGCAAGAGTTGTAGGAACTGTGTCTGCAGCCCAAGTGTGCTCATGTCTTGCCTCCTCACTCAGCTCCCAGGGGATGCTGAAGGAATGCACAATTCCTCTCAAGAAAAGCCATTAATCACCAAGAAACCATGGAAATTTCTCTGTTTCTGCCCACACAGATCCACAGCTGGGATATGGAGTCTGACCTCAGCTGCAGGAGTTAGGAAAGACCTGGCCTGATTTAACCATGCAGGAACTACAGACACCTGGCCAGTTTTGCATCTCAGCTACAAAGATAATTTAATCAATGCTAATGAACTTCTCAAGGCTGAACAGTCATCATCAAGTGATTAAAGTGTGACCTGAACTCTAAAGTTCAGTGTTTGCATGAAGGACAAACACAAGGATACTGTTTGAAATGTCTGTACTGTCCTTCTGTCAGTCTGGGCAGTTTCAAGGCCTCAGTGAATGGGTTTCACTCCAGCCCCCTCCTTCCATATTTCTGTTTTGGTGTTATTTTGGTTGTAAATGGAATTTTACAGAATCTCTTTCATAAAGGGAAGTCATTTTTCCCAGAACCTTTACAAAAGGCTATTTTATTTGGGTGTCTTTCCATCTTGTACTTCCTGGTAATTTCAGTCGCTGGGAAAAGTAACGCAGAACACAGTTATGAATATTTACACAGGTTTCCCAGGGAAAGATGCAGTGACTTGTATAAATCTCTTATAAACACCCAAAAAGAGGTTTCTGTATAAAAGTGAATACACACCTGCCATCATTTATCTCAGAAGTGCATAGACAAAGGGAAGCCATGCACACAAACACACGGGAGATGCACTCTCTTGGTTTTACAAAGCTGAGGCAAAGATTTTGATATTTTTACTCCACGCATTTTTACAATTTAAAAATTACTACCTGCAGTTACTTTGGCACCAGATTCCTGGAGAAAGAAGAAAGGCCTCATTTTTCTCTTTTCTGCTGTTTTGTCAATGAGTACTTTGAAATTTTTAGAATTATGTTACTGTTCTCTTTGATTAAGGACTGATAAGTCATAATGTATCCATGTTTTGACCTCCTGCAAGACTTTAAAAAGTGCTCCTGCAATGATACTGCACTTTTAAGACAAAGAAATACTGAGACTTGAAAATATTTAACCTAGGAATAACAGTGCAGGTATTGGGAGCCAACCATCAACACTGGAGCAACCTTTCAGATGTGCATCCACCGACTGCCAAATCCACCAGGGTGAGCTCATAAATTTATTTTTGATACAGGTCTCACAATTAATGCATGGAACACAGAAAATTCTTAATACTAAATAAAATCCTTTCATAAAGGTGGGAAAATAGCAATGTGTGAGTCAGAAGTGACTTGTATATATTGTTTTAGCTTCCTTCTGGGTCAGTCACTTTGCTCTGCTTGCAGAGAATGTTACACAGCCAAGCAGCTCCCTCTCACCACTGCTGGCCAGAATATATACAGGCCAGAATATGAATAAAACAAATGCTATGGACCACAGCATATCCTTTGGAGAGAGGGATTGCAGGAGCAAGGTGGTTTCAGACACCCAAACTCCTGAAGGCTGCTCTGAAAGCAAACTCAGGGAAGAGTTTTCTCAGTCCACAAAAACAATACAATCAACTCCTGAGGTAAAGGACAGCATGCACAGAACACTCCCTGAAATATTCTGAAATAAGAGAACTTGAGATTACAGACTGAAGCCAAACTGACCCTAACAAGGCTGACAGGGAGGTCCAGCAGCTTGTGGAAACAGGTATAACCCAGGATCTCAGAAAAAGCAGCTGACAGGGAGGTGAGTCTGTGTTGGAAAATCCAATTAAAACCAATCCAATTCCTCCTGTACAGCTGGCAGGCAGACCTCATAACGAGTTTCTTGCATTTAATAGGAATAGCTGGTACTTCCACACTTGAAGTGCTGAAGCACCTGCCAACACAACATAAGAAGAATGGTAACAGACACATCTAAAGTTTCTGCCCTGGGCAGGCAGAGAACAGAGAAGTGGGGTGAGCTACAAAGACTCAGCTGCCTGGTGTATTAAAAGCAAGAACTATGAAGGCATCTGACTGATCAAAATATTTTCTTCTTGTTGATACCTATTTGCACCATAAACAGGAACTGTGTGGACAAACATTTAATAAAATCAATGTAATCTGAAGATCATATTAAGCTGTAAGATTTGGGGCATTTAAATATGTGAATACTGGATCCCAAATTACTTCAGCAAAACAGAAGATGGGAAGAATTCCAAAGGTACAGTAAAGCAAACACAATTGCAAAAGGCCTCTGACTCTCTAACAGCTGTTAGTGGGCATCTCTATTGCAAAAAAAGACACGTTTGCCATGTATTAACATCTACCCTTAAAAATCAAGATACAAACAAAACAGTGCAATGCACATGTTCTGAGAAAATGCATTAAAGGAAAATACTTATTTTGACATGCAAAAAGAAAATCCAGAAAGAGCTGAATTTATGCTATTTAACAATTCCACAGACTGGAATCAATTTCTGCTGAAATAACCCATCCAAGACACAGAGGTATTCAAGCAATCACTGAGGTTTAACATCTGAAAACAAACATACCTTTCTCATCTTTTGAGATTATCTTTGTATCTCTGTCCTCCTCAACAGGGCTAAAGACAAAACACCACATTATTCAAGTCAGAAAGAAAAAGGACTAAATATAAATTATGAAAAAAGCTAAAATTAAATACCTACCAGAAAATATGTTGCAAACGAAAACACACCTTTGTATACTTGATTTAAGAAATCTGACAAGAAATAATGAAGTCAGATTCTTAAACAGACTTACATTAAGAAGATGATTACAAATAAGAGTAATTTGGGGAAACAACCTTTGAAGGTTGATGAAGGAAAGAAATCAAACCCACTGCGTTTAAAAAAAATAAAAATATCTGCACATGGAGAAATAAAAGAGACCTTTA
>JAHLSL010000257.1:773426-792576 GCA_025920805.1 Petroica traversi | reverse complement strand
TAAAGGTCTCTTTTATTTCTCCATGTGCAGATATTTTTATTTTTTTTTAAACGCAGTGGGTTTGATTTCTTTCCTTCCTCAACCTTCAAAGGTTGTTTCCCCAAATTACTCTTATATCTGTCATCGGCAAAACAGAATTGTCCGTTTAGGGGTACAAATCCCTATTTCCTGTCACTCTTCTAGAAATTTGCCAATAGTAGTGTTTATTTTGGAACTAATTTACTGGTAGGTATCCAATTTTAGTTGTGCTGTCTAGAATTAATGTTCTATTTGCATATGATCTGTTGAATAATGTGGTGTTTTGTCTTTAGCCCTGTTGAGGACAGAGATACAAAGACAGTCTCAAAAGATGAGAAAGGTATGTGTATGTTTGGGAGGCTTTTGGGTTTTTTATGTGCAAAGGACCTGGAGTCCTTTAACATTTGGTAATTTGTAATTCTCCTGGAAGTGATTGAAGTATAGGAAGAAATTCTGTAGCTACAAATTCATTAAGGCTGTTCAAATGCATTTTAACTGTGGAATTCAAAACTTCGTTTTTAAAGGCTACAAAGTGTATTCATTTTAAGAATGAATGGAAGAGTAGAAGTGAAATCACATTGGAAGAGCTTTACGCGGGGGGAAAAAGTGGTGGGTTTAGGACTCTTTGTTTTGCACTGCTTCATTTGTGGTTACATGGTCTTTTATGTTTGGCTTTTTTGTACCCCAGGCCGTGTGGGGAGTGGTTCTGGCAGGAATTTGTGGGTTAGTGGACTTTCCTCCTCTACTAGAGCTACAGATTTGAAGAACCTTTTCAGCAAGTATGGAAAGGTATGTAGTGGATATGTGGATCAACAACCCATTTTATCAGTTTAAAAGGATGACCTTAAATTTAATTCTTATTTTCCCTACTGAATAACTGGGCAGGCTGAGTACTTAACTTTGTGTTCTTTGGAAACTCTGACTCTGAAAGTAGCACAGCTCAATAAAGAAGATTGAGGTGGAGGGGTGGGAGCAGAGATGGAGTTTGCAGAGAATATCTGTGTAGATACCTGTGAAAATGAGGCAATTCTTGACTGAGAGACTGCTAGATTATCATGTAGCCTAATTATGTCTTGAGTGTCTAGGTGTAGTTAATGCCATTTTAAACTATTTCATTTCAAGGGGTATTCCTTGGAGAAATCCAGTCTTTGAGGACAGGCTTCCATTTGTTTTGCAGTGCCTGCTAGGATACAAGAGCAGAAGTTGTGGAAGTCTCTGTGTGACCATCTCCCCTTCTGCCAAATACATTTCTGAATGTAATAGTCATTGTTTATGTCACTAAGTGCCTCTGTCTGTCAGAGATTGTCGTCTGTGGGAACAGGTGTCCTGTAAGGAAAGAGAAAGTGCTGATAGTTTTGTTCATTCAGTTTTATTTAGGTTTTTACAATCCCACTCTCCCTTCTCTGTATGTATCTGCCTTGAGCTCCTGACCTGCTCAGCAACTTCAAGATTAATTTTCTGAGCTGCATTATTGAAGATGTCCCTGCCTGTGGCAGGAGATTTGATTGAATTAAATAGCTTTTAGAAGTCCCTTCCAACTCAAACCATTCTAAGAAATTATTAAGTTAGAATTTATTTAGTGGCAGACCTGCAAACACAGAATATTTTGGTTTTTTTCCCAAAGGTGGTTGGTGCAAAAGTGGTGACAAATGCTCGCAGTCCTGGCGCTCGCTGCTATGGCTTTGTGACAATGTCAACATCTGAGGAGGCCACCAAGTGCATTAATCACCTTCACAGAACAGAGCTGCATGGTAAAATGATTTCTGTGGAAAAGGTAAGTGGCAGCTATTTCATGGCAGTGTAATGAAAATAAAAGCATGCAATTTTAATTTCTATCTCTGACTATGGAATTATTTCTGGCTGCATTTCTAGGCAAAAAATGAACCAGCAGGAAAAAAGCCTTCGGACAAAAAGGAAGGTGAAACAAGGAAGGAAAAAGACAGGCACCATTCTGCAGAGTCCAAATCTGAGAAGTAAAGTGTTGTCTTGTATTTTTTGATATTGACATTTAAAGAGCACTCATTTGAAATACAGCCAGGTGGCCAAGTTGAACAGTAACTGTAATAAATCTTGATTTAGTATTTCATTCTGCATCTGAAATAGGAATAATGCTTGAGAAGTTGATGTTTCAGAGTAGTAAGGGCATCTTAACTGGCCCTCTGTTCAGAAATACAAAGCTCTTTAATGTTAGTATAAAGACCTGGTAGTCACATCAGGACATACTAAATTGAATTGTTTCTAGATAAGCCATCATTTTAATCAGTCACTTGTCCTCTGATCTGAGTCTGTCTTGGACTCTTCTTTTAACTGACAAATATTTCTAGGATTTTGTCTGTCTTTTTGATAGACTGTGTGATTAGTGAGTGATACTAGAACATTTGTTTTTCAAGTGGTTTGTTGCTTTTGAAAGAGGCATTTTGCTTTCCTGCTTTTTGTAGGTCTCTTGGTATTAAGAAGGAGGAGAAGACCGACAAAAAAGATGATGCTAAGAAATCAGAAAAAGATGAAAAAGAAGGAAAAGAAAAGGATGAACAAAAGACTGGATCTTCTGATAGATCCAGGGCAAGCAAATCAGGTGATGCTGGCTGTCTTTAGAAATGTTTTCAAGGATACTTGTGTATTATTAGATGTAATTGATTATTCAGTAAAAAGAAACTTGCTTAGTAAAACTGACACAAACATCAGAAAATACTTGAATTTTTTGACTTAAATTTCTAATAACTTAGAATAGAGTTTCCATAATTTTTATGGAACTGTCACCAAGTTTAGACCTGACACAGTGTGTGGTTCTTTTTTTTGGGCTTTTTTCTTTTTAACTGTGGCAAAAGGATGTGTTTTGTGGACAGGAGAATTAAATGAAATTTGTGTTCTTTTAGCTGTCATCCCTGCCAGAAAATACTGCTGTGATTTTGTGGTAAATTTACTGCCCCCATCCTCAACTTGGCCAAATCTTGGCAAACTGTTTAAATCATAAATAAGTTTCATATATTATTAAAACCCTGATTAAAATAACTTTTTACTGTTTAGTATCTTCATAGTTTTAAATCTTGCAAGAATTGTTGAATGTCTTCCGTACCATTTATTTTTGGCTCTGTTTTGTTCTTTAGCAAGTCGAGGAACTGAAAGGACAGTGGTAATGGATAAATCTAAAGGAGAACCAGTTATCAGTGTGAAAACCTCTGCATCAAAGGAGAGGGTAAGACCAACTTCCAGAGAAGCTTTTGTAAAAATAGGTGTCCAATAGATTTATGTACTCAGAGTTGAAGGGGTTTTTGCCTTGTATATTAAGAGAGTCATCCTTTCATCACTTTCTGAAAAGCATCAGGGTGTTAATGATGTGGCAGAGGGGAAATGCTTCTGTTTCACCTTTTTTATACTTTTATACTGCTGACCTAGTGGAAGAAGTAGGGTTGGAATATGAAAATCATCAGAATGTGCTAGCATGTGTTTCCCCAAGCTTGGAATGTGACTGGTGATGTAAATGCAGTGTGTTCTTCTAAATCGATGCAAGTCAGTTTGTGTTCCCCTAGTATTTATATATATTTTTAATATTTAGAAGTTCTGGCCAAATTCGGGGTACTTTTCCCTGGAATTCCATCACTGTTTGCCTCTGGGGAAGGTGTGGTTGCCTGTTCTGTTCAGGTTGACATAAAATAGGCAATTGCTTGGGAATTTTAGCTGGAAATGAACCATGTTCAGTGTATGCATTGTTCTGATTCACCTCAGAGCACAAAAAGCCAGGACCGCAAATCGGAGAGCAAAGAAAAGCAGGATATTTTATCCTTTGATAAAATCAAGGAGCAGCGAGAGCGGGAACGGCAGAGGCAGAGGGAAAGAGAAATCAGGGAGACGGAGAGGCGCCGGTGAGTCCCCAGTTCCCTCTGAACTTTAAGTTATGTTTTTTACTCCCTTACGTTTTTGTGTTTTGAACAGGCTGCAGAGCAGTGCTGTGCTGACCCTCCAGTGTTATCTCAGATTGATTTCATACTGATTTTTGATTGCAAGAAATGGTGGAGGCTTTTACTGCTGAAATCATGAAAATTCTGTAGGTGCTTTCAGGCTTTGTGTTCCACTTGATTGGATTTGAATTTTCTTGATTTTTCTCCAGAAGCTCGTAAATACTTTCTGTTTGTCAGATAGGACATTCTGGGCTCTCTTTTTCGGACCTGACTTAAGAGTAGGTGCTGTGTTACTTATGCAGAATTCTCACCTTTGCTTCCTTCATTTTTATGGAGTTTTTAATTTTCCCCTAGGCTTTTACTTAATTGGGAAGAAGGGGGGAAACATAGAAATTTTTCTTTTAAAGGCAAAACCAAATGAGAAACCCCACCCAAAACAAAGACGCAGTAAAGCTTTGATGCCTTTTTCCTGGTGTTAGGAAAATGAAGCCAGACATGGTTAAAGGGGCTGGGGTCTTTACCTCAGTATTTTAATCAGGATCCTGTTTGATGCATCCACTGCACCCAGGTGACAGCGTGGCAAATGCACCCCCATCAATCACACACACCAGTTCTAGACTTTACACATTGGCATATCTAACAAGGGGGCCCAATAATGGGGCTGGGGTGGGCTAACCCCTAGTTTACAGAATCTGTCCTGCTAGGAGACCTTGGGTTCCTGTGATAGTAGGAATGTTTGGTGTCCCTGGCTCTGCAGCTCTGGGCTGTTCAGTCTCAGGCCTGCAGAACACTTACAAAACACTGAGCACTGAACTAAGTAAAAGGTTGCAAGTGTGCATACTGATACTTGTGGATACAGAGAACTGTGTAAAAGGTATATAAAGAAAAGACAAAAATCATTCCGGCATCAGCTTGGACTGTAGATTCTCAAAAATCAAATGTCTCTTTTGTATCAGTGAGAGAGAGAGGCGAGACCGGGAGCAGCGCCTTGCAGCCATCCACGAGCGCGATGAGAGACAGAGGCTCCAGAGGGAGCGGGAGCGGCTGGAATTCCAAAGGCAGCGCCTGGACAGAGAACGCCTGGAGAGAGAGAGGTTGGAGAGGGAAAGGATGCACATAGAGCAGGAGAGGAGACGGGAACAGGAGCGAATCCAGAGGGAGAGGGAGGAGCTGCGGCGCCAGCAGGAGCAGCTGCGCTACGAGCAGGAGCGGAGATCTGCCATGAGGAGGCCTTACGATCCTGACAGCAGGTGAGCAGCATGGCATGGGGCTCCAGACTCCTCAGCCACATCCCCTTTGGGAGCCTGTGGAAATGGGCAGCACTCTGGATAAAGCAGTCATGGGAGCTCACAACTGAAACACTATTTACATATTTCTTTTAACACTTTAATAGCAATTTGAAGAAGAGCAAATGCTGTACTTGTACTCCTTTAAGCATTGTTGTACAGCAGATCTATTCTTACTTCCTAAAGAGAAGTAACCAAGTGTAGTGACTCTGTGTATCAACTCTAGATGGTAGTGGAAGGATACTTATTTCTCTTCTCACCTCAGTAAGTGCTGAAATCAAGCTGATTGTGATAAACCAAATTTTCTCTGAAACATAAAAGCAACTCCTGCTCAACACACATATTTTTAGTTACTGGGTTGAATGGGGTTTGAGAGAGCAGGAAAGGGAGGTTGTTCTGGGATTGCTGCTGATGTGAGCCTGTCACAGGCGGGATGACCCGTACTGGCCCGAGGCCAAGCGGCTGGCGCTGGACGATCGCTACCACTCGGACTTCGGGCGGCAGGAGCGCTTCCACGACTTCGACCACAGAGACCGCGGCCGCTACCAGGATCACTGCTTGGACAGGTTGGCAATGCACTGCCTCTTCTTCTTTCTTTCTATGCCTTCAGGGAAACTTTATGGCTGGAAGAGTAAAAGAAATCACTCTTGTGCATTTCTCACGTCTGATTTCGCACGTGCTTGTAATCATTTTTCCATTGGTTATGGACATGCCAGAAAGAGGCTGCATAAAGATTATAAGCCAGGCCCTAATGTAGTCTGCCATGATGGGGATGTAACAGCTTCCTCAAGGTGTATGGGAGTCTATTTTATGAACCCCTAAGATTTAGCTGTTTCCTTTTGCTTTAAAACTTTCCCTGTTTTCATCTTTGCAGCCTGGTTAATGCAGGTTTTTAGCACCACAGAAGGAAAAACATTTTCTGTGTGGTGCCATTGAGACTTTTGTTTGTTCTCAAATGATCTCTGATGCAAACTGTACTGTTTGTTTTTGCTTGTAACTCATTTCTTACTATGGTAGGTTCACTCAGTATTCTCCCTTAGTACCACTCCATACTTGGCCATCCTCAGTAATGCCTTTTTTACCCATATTATAGTCATGGTGTTATTTTTGTCTCTTTTATGCTATGAAACAAGAGTTCTTCTCTCGCCACTGAACATTAGCTTCCAGATTTACAGCCTAATGAAGATGAACGTTTCATGTGTTATTTCATGCAGACACTGGAATTGTAATTACTGGGTTGATTCAACTGAAACTTTTCTTTTTTTGTTCCAGGAGAGACTGTACAAGGGGAATTCCAGACAGAGATGGGCAGGTGCGTTACAACCAACTGACTGTTTTAGCTAAAAACCCAAACAAGCTGACCCCAAAGCAGAAAGGACACAGTGTGCACACAGCACAGACACAACCACCACTGGATTTCAGTTGAGATGTTGAAGCAGAACCTATTTTGTGGGCTGATGACATAAAGTAAATTATTATGTTACCTGCTTGCTGGGGTGGAAGCCACAGATACAGGCAAGGGGAAACCTCTGGGTTATGGCAGCATCTCTTCAGGCTGGTATGTGACAGGAAAAGCTTTTTAGTTGACTGTCTTAGGTGTAAAGAGAGAGCTGCTGTCCTTTCTTAGCTGGCAAAGGATGCCTTCTCTCACATTCATCTAAATAAAACTTCTGGTGCCATAATGAAATGAGGCTGTAAAAGGACAGCTGTGAAAACAAATGCCACAACGGGTTTCAAAACCTTTCATTTTGAAGAGAGGTAGGAGGTAGGCAGGTATTCTGTGTAAAAATTAAAAATCTGAAGCCAAGAACATAAGCCTTAAAAAACCTTACCGGAAAAAAATGACTTCTCCTGCCAGTGAACAGCATGGAGTCTGTGTCCATAAATGAAATAAGTGCCTGGAGTGAACCACGCACAACAGTGGAACCTGTAAAAAATGAGACAGCTACAGCTTTTTCTGCCAACATCCAAAAAGCCACATCTTTACAATCCTAGAAGAAAACTTGTGTTGTATCTTGGCATAACTGAGTCCTGTTTGCCTTGCAGCACTACCCAGACGAGCGGCACGGGGGGCCCGACCGCCACTCCCGGGACAGCTGGGGTGGCTACGGCTCCGACAGGAGGATGAGTGAGGGCAGAGGGATCCCCCCACAAACCCGGTTAGTGCCTGCCAAACCAGGGAAGTGTCTTGGGGCTTCTTAACATTTCCTCAGTGAACCTTTGAAGGGTCACAGCAGGAGCAGCTTGATGAGTGTCAATCCACTCTCCAGATCTTTGAGCATCTGGAGGAGCAGGGAATTGCCACGTGTAGCTCCCACACACCTCGGGAAAGTGAAGCTCTGTAGTGAGTAAAGAGCTGCTCAGTTAGCTCTGCTCCTGCCTGTGGTTCTCTTGTACATAACTTTCATTTCTACAGATGAGATTTACAGATGCCCCAGTAAGGCCTACACAAGTCTCATTCATGGCCAGTGGTCAGGTTTTAAAGAAATTGAGTGAGAAGTCTCTACAGTGGTGGGGATAGAGAACCTGGATTCATCTGGAATCATAGTGGTTTCTCTTTAAACCAGTTATTCAAGCTGGGCACATTCCAGCTGCATAATTTTCAGACAGAGGAGTGGCAGCCAGTTCATTGATCCATCCCTAAATATTTCAGTCCATTGCAATATGAGCGATGTCTTTCTAGGTCAGAAAAAGACAAGTTTTGTGTGTGAAGGATGCTGTTCAGCAGGTGTCTCTCTCATTGTTTCTCTTTGACCAGTTCTGACTGCAGTGATTGGGTGGCTACAGCTCCAGCTTGATTAACCATTTAACACACTTTGGCATGGGGTATGGTGTCTGGCTTTACCCTGTGCTGCTCAGTGGGTAGGGGACATACCTAGAAGATGTTCTTTTATTTTTTTAAGAGATGGACGTGACTGGGGAGATCATGGTCGAAAGTTAGAGGGGCATCAAGATCGTACATGGCAGGGAAATGTGGCTGGAGGAGTGATGGGACGGGATCATGAGAGATGGCAAGGTACACTTGCTGCTTACCAGTGTGATCGTGGTTTTTTTCTGTCAATTACTGCTGCTGAACCTTCTAGTGGTAGTTAAATTACTGAGAAAGCAAATGAAATTCTGGGAACTAGGTGCCATTTTTATTAGGGAAACACAAAAGCCTGTATTTTTCTCTTTTTTTCTTTTCTTTTTTTTTTGTTTTTCCCCTTTTTTTCTCTTTTTGAATTAGGTGGTGATAGAAGCATGCCTGGTCAGTCAGGACCAGGCCATGGGATGACTCGAGGAGGGACGTCAGGGTAAGAAGCTCTGTCAGAGTGCTTAAAATCTTTTTATAATAGTTATTAATGTGTATGAAAGAAGAAATTCTGATGTGAAGTCTGAAAAATACCTTCAGCTTCTACTTAAGTATGGATTGGAAGGGGAAGGAAACCCTGACAAATTAAGTAAACCCCAAGAAATTAAGGAAAGGTCTTTCAGAGTATGAAGTTCCCTGGGTGAGAAATAGGGTAAGAAGCTCTGTCAGAGTGCTTATAATGTTTTTATAATAGTTAATTTATATGAAAGAAGAAATTCCTCTGTCAATCTTGAAAAACACCTTCAGCTCCTATTTAAATTCCGATTGGCAAGGGGAAGGAAACCCCGGCAAATAAAGGCAAGATCTTTCAGAGCATGAACTTCCCTGGGCCGTGTGTGATGTGTGTGGTGTTGTTTGCAGGCGTGGAGGCTTCACCCCAGGAGGGAGCCAGGGCCAGGTGCTGCAGGGCAGTGGGATCCCAGGTGTGTTTGGGGGCCCGGAGAGGACAAACAGACTGAGCGAGCCGCGCTTCAGCCGCCGCTACTGACGGCACTCGCTGTACATAGATGGATTTTTATTGATGCCACCTGACAGTGGTCGTGAGTTTTATTAACCAGGGTCACCTTCAGTTTGTGATTCTAAGGAAACAAACAAAAAAAAAAAAAGCAGGACTGCTGCTGCACTGTAGCCAAATACTGTGTCAACTTGGTTTGGGGTTTGTTGTTTTTTGGGGTTTTTTTTCCGTTTGTAATGAACATGGTGTTGGTCAGACTTCACTTTGAGTTTCTGTAAGTGAAACATTCCATTTTTCAAAAACAATAAAATCGGTTTATGGCTACTATTTTCTTGTTTCTGGAGTCTTTGGCAGCCTGATGAGAGGTTTAAAAGTCATTAAAGTCATTAAAGAGACTTTTCACAGAGCTTTTAGCACTGTGGGATTTGAAGAGAAGCGATAGATATGTGGATGTGGAGGGCCCTGACAGACTCTGCCTGTCCTTTTTGCCAATAAGTTTAAATATTCTTTCTACATTTCCATTGTAGTTTTCTGTCATTCAGGAATGGAAGGAGGAGGAAGAAGAAAATCTGGGAGAAAGAGGGAAAGAGAGAGGAGGAAGATGGAGAAGAAAGGAGGCCTGAAAAGTAGGATCTAGTTCAGTCTAGGGGTCAATGTTCATCTCCCTGTGGTGCTGGTAGCCTGCTCTGCTCATTGCTTTGCATCTTCAACGTAAAAACCTAAAAGGCAAACAGTAAAATATTCCCAGGTCAGAAGTCATGACTTCTCCCTCAGCAGCACCACAGACACCTGGGAGCCACAGATGGGGCAGAGAGGGAATGCTGAGGAAGGAGGATGCAGGAGGGACCAAGAGCAGGTGTCCCCTGGGGCTGTGCTCACAGGTTTGGGGTGATGTCACAGTGGTGGAGCCCCTCAGTCACAAATTTTAATTCCTCCTTTTCTTTCTTATGGCCCAATTTTCTTTCTCCTGCCAAGCTCTGGCTTCCTGTTCCTATGTTTTAATTCCTCCCTTTAAAACTTCTCATTCTGACACATACTGAAAATTAATTTATGTAGTAACTGAGGGTTATTTCCAAGTAAGCTTCTTCATCTACTATGTTGATACACACAGGATTTTAGAAGGTAAGGGATTCTATATGCAGATATATAGGGCTTGAAAACACAAATATAACTTCTCTGTACATATAAAAATTAAACATGAAGGGCTTGAAAATGTAAGAAAATAGGTTCTATAAGGAGGAAATAGAGGTTTGTTTGGTTTTTTTCCCTGACAAGTCTTGAGATTTGGATGGCTTTAAATCGCTGCTGCCGCCTGGCGGTGAGGGTGAGGAACTGCGCGGGTCTGAGTGCCGCCTGCTGGGTAGAGCTGGTACTGCAGGGCAGAAATACGGGCACGGTGACAGTGGGGACTCGTTGGTGTCCCTCGTGCAGTGACATTGGGGACTGGCTGCTGGCCCCTGGCACAGTGACACTGGGGCTTCACTGGTGGCCCCTGGCACAGTGATATTTGGGACTCAGTGGTGGCCCCTGGCACAATGATATTGGGGCCTCACTGGTGGCCCCTGGCACAGTGATATTTGGGACTCAGTGGTGTCCCCTGGCACAATGATATTTGGGACTCACCGATGTCCCCTCACCCTGTAACACTGGGGACTTGCTGGTGTCCCCTGGTGCAGTGACACTGGGGATTCACTGGTGTCCCCTGGCAAATAAAACCAGAGCTAGGGACAAGATAAGAGTGCATGTGCAGCTCCTGACCAAACCTGCAATGGTTGCAGTTACACAGGTGAAGATCCCAAAGCAGGAGTGGTGACAACAAGGGACAGAGGTGCACGTGGCTGTTATTTTAACAGAAAGGGGTGAAACCAGATGGGCACGGTGTCCCCAGAGTTCTGACTGCGGGTAGGTGGGGCAGTGAGGGCAAGGGCTTGCACCAAAGGTGTGGGGTCTGCAGTGTGTGCAGGTGTAGGTGAGGCGTGGAAGGTGCCACTGTCAAGAGGGTGGCTCTGGATGGACCTCAGAGTGTGTCACACCCAAGGTGGGCACAGCCAGATCATGGAGTGTGCCACACCCAAGATGGCATGCAGGCCAAAACCCAGAGTGTGCCACACCCAAGGTGGTGGGCATGGCCAGAAGTCAATTTTGATCACAATCAAGAAAGTGTTGTGGGCTGGAAGTCCAAGTTTGCCACCTCCAAGATGGCAGACAGACCCAAGATTCATGGCCCTGCACTTAAGATGACAGGGCAGGCCAAAGGTTGTGGTGCCACATTTAAGATAGTCATGGGAGACAGTGGCAATATCATCCCAAACTCAAAATAGCAGCAGTACCCAGGAACCCACATGCCATCACACACCCAGTTTTGAGATGGCCAAGACCAAGTCAGAGCCATCAGTCCTGAGAGAAATCCTCCAATGTTCACAGTTCCAGGAGGTAAAGTCTCCTCCCTCTGAGCCACAGGTCTCTCACTGGCCCCAGTCAGGATTCTGCCTCCTAAAATTTTGTATGTGCAAGGATTGCTCCCAGACTAAATCTATTTTCAGGTATTACCTTCACTTCATAGGGTTTCCCATCACACAGAAGACACTCAAGACATCCTCACAAAAAGGCAGAACTGTTTATTATCATCAAGACCTTCTGTGAACACCCCTCTGTCATCTACACACAGAAAACCTCAGGAAGATGGATATTCTCATGTATCCAAATAACTGATGACAAACATAATCCTCAAACAGCCTCTGGCTATGATTCTGAGTCACTCTGCTGTCCTGGAGAGCCACAGAACCCAGAAGAGCAGAAGCATTGAATATTGGCCAATATCAAAGGTTTCCTGCTGCCACCTTCCAGCCCAACACCACCATTCCTGCCTTGCCACAGGAGCCCACGTGGTCACCATCCTGCTGCCCCAGTCCTCAGCAGTGGTTTATCCACAAAATGCCCCTGAAGTTACAGAGAGTCCACCAAAACCCATCTGAACTCCTGGTGTAAGGCAGGCAGGAGAACCAGGATTCCACAGAGGAAGGAGTGTGTGGTTGGGGCAGGTTTTTTGGGAAATTCACCCATATTCCCATCAGTTTATAGAGTTCTAACATTAAAAAAAAACCCCAAAACCCAGAAAAAAGCCAAGTACCCCTTCGATATCTATGCACTGTATCACCTGTCACTTCAGGGTTAACAAATTTGTTTTACTGGCCTGGAACATCACCACCACAAAGAGATTTCAGAATTATCTTTAACAGCTCACAGCACAGCCCAGAAATGTAAGCCTTGGAAAAACAAAATTTTCCCTTTATTTATATTGCACCTGTTTCACAAAGAGCTACATGGCAGAAGTTCCTTCTGCTGCAAAATGCTACATCAGACAAAAATGGGTTTGGACACAGATTAGAAAGGAAAACTGAGCTTCAGGAATCATCATGAGTTGACCCCAAAATACCAACACTATTTTTACAAATCACTGTGCACTTACAAAGCCTAAGTCTTGCCTCAATTTTATTCAACATTCAGTTATTTAAAAACCACAAGCATTTTAGCAGATGATAAAGATGCTCTTGCCACCTCTGGGTACTAAAATTGAACCTTCAGGGGGAATATTTTAAAAATCCCTTGAAAGAGCACCAAACACTCTCTGGAACTACCAACAGAACACCCACGTGGAGTGAGGAGAGATTGTTTTTTGTATTTCTACAACTACTCAGGACTGCTTGGGGAAGATTTTTTCAATGTTGTGATGCATTTATGTGTTAAAAATGCAAAGTGGAAATCAAAATATCTCAAAGGATTCCAGTGCCTGTTCTAACCCTGGGTACAGCATTCCTGTGTGAGGCATCACCCACAGCAGAACATCCACCCAACTCCTCACCAGCCACTGTGACACTCCCAAAGCTTCCTGCAAGGAATAAACCCAAACCAACCCCTTGGCTTTGCTTTAAAAACAGGATCATTGTACACAACTGTGTAGATTTTGCCCTTTTTATTCCAGTGTTTCTGTGCTTTCTACAGCCCTGGGTACAGAGTCAAACACATTTACAAACCAGCTTAGAACAAACGCCTCACTTGGCCAACCAAAAATCCCCCAGAGGTCCAAGACTGAAATGTTTATTACAGCAGAGTCAGGATGTTCCTCTCCCTGAATGTGGGCAATGTTGCTTAAGGACTGGGATTTGGGATCCAGCAAAACCACCCTGTGTAAGACACCTGAGTGTTTTAATGACACCTCATCCACACCCAACCATCCCTGCTGCCCACAGAGCCAGGAGCAGGAGCTCTCCAGGGAACAAATTCACTCCCTGGGCCCTAAATGGACCTGTTACCCTCATGGCAGATCCTCATTTTGGGCCAGTCCCTGCAAGCACAAGTTTTGTTTCAGAGGCCACGGGCTCAGACTGGAATTTGGGACAGTTCTAAACAGGAAACGCTCACCTGCTGCCAAGACTACAGAAAAAGCTGAGCTTAAAACCTGCCATGGGGAGTGTGCAGTGCAAGCCTCCTCTGCAAACACTTGCCAGAAAAGGTCTGGTTATGTTCTTTAAAAGGAAACCATCTGAACATATTTAATCTGGTTTTTATTTACGCCCCGTGGCAGCTGAGGTTGGAGGAAGATGGCACAGAGCAGACACAGCAGAGTGAACTGAGATGAACTCAGAGTATGCCTGGACACCCCTGGAGCCCCCACTGCCACTTTTTTCTGGTACTTTACCCCCTGTGATGTAGAGAAAAATCATCTCCCTTTTCCAAAAGGGAAACTGAGGCACAAAGACCACAATTCACTTTGCAGGAATTTAACAGCTCCCTTTGAAAACAGCTGGAGAATTCCAGCCCCTCTTGAAAATCTCAGCCTGAATCTCTCACCCTCAAATCAGTCTCTTGCACATTCAGCACCTAATCCAAATCCAGAGTCCACCAAAATCCTTGTTACTTGTAGGTAAAAGCATAGAAATGTTGGAAAGTGAGCCTTAGAAATACACACTTGGCACCTTCCCATATTAAAAAAAGAGTAATTATACATCCATTAATACTGGAGCAGGCAAAAGAAATTTCATCTGGAGGGAAGCTTTCCTCATGACCTTGCTCACCCCGGTTAGGGACAGATTTATTTATTATTTATAATTATAATTATTTATTTATTTTCTAATCTAAAAGCCCAAGCTCTCAGTCAAGGCAGGGAAGTTCTGCTCACACACAGCAGCATTTCTAACCCATCTCTGAAGTTTCAGGACCATTTCCTCTTTTGGTCTCTCTGGTGGAAGGCTGTTCATGTAACTACCACCCCAGCAGCCAAAAGAATAAGGTCAGCTTGATTTTGCACTTAAAAATAAATCCTTTATTATCCAGAAAGGAGCCAAATCATCATCTCACATCATGGAAATGGTAATTTGTAAAGCAATAAATAAGAGGAGTGTTCTGTGCCACACCCTGAATTTTGTCACTGGTGCCTGGTACCTCTCTGGTTAAAAGCATAAAACTTTATGCTGTCCAAGTCTCACTGTACAACAGTCTGGGAAGAAAGGAAGGCCCCTAAAATCTTCTGCTAAAGCAATGACAGAAAAATCTGATTCAGTGAAACCCAAGTCCCAAGTTGGGTTTCACTTCATTTGGAGGAATTTCATTCAGAGGAGTGACAGCCAAGTTTCATCCCTTCCATGCACAAAGCAGTACCTGACACACAATCACCTTGTCTAGAATTTGTACTGGATCAGTTTTTAACCATAAATGATCTATTTACTGCTGATTCAAACAATTTTTCTTTCATTTCCTATTCAAGCCAGGGGAGTTGCAGGAAGAGCACAAGATACAAAATTTAACTTCTTTCAGCAGGAAGTGGAAGTCAGCCTAAATCCACACAGCTACTCCAACAGCAGTAATTAAGAAATTTTTAAAACCCAAACAATTAGGGGTAAAAAGATTTAAGAAACAATTAATAATGATGACTGTTCAAATCAATGCATTCAAAATATCTGAATCATATAAGAGAGCATAATTTATGCATAAAACTCAGAACAAAACACCTTTCACCTTTCAATCTCTAAAGCAACAAAACAGCTTTGAAAGAACAGGTGTGAAGCAAGTAAAAAATAAAATCGTATTATTCCAAACACTTTTATTTGTGAAGGATTTTCCTGCATGGCCAAGGGATAGAAATGTCTGGAGTTACGGGACTACATGATTCAGAAAAGAATGATGATTTTAAGTTTGGCTTGGTTGTTCTCTGCCATGACCAGTGATTTGGAGAACCGTGTTTTTCCATGCCTGAAACAGTTCTGGGAGAGATCAATCCTTCCACTGCCTGCTCCTCCAGAAACACTTCTGGTTTCTCATCCAGGACTGAAGGCAGAGGCACAAGGGTTGTGAATATCCACAAGAAGTTCCACAGATGCTGGAGATGAACTCAGGTTTACCTGCCTGCAGCTGATCCACCTCAGACAAATCCCAACGAGCACAAGTACCCCTTGCTTTCATTTCTTCCTGAAAGCTTCATTAAAAGTATCATTGAACCGTTATTAGAGAACGAGTTAAAGGTGACATTACCAGTGTGGAAAGAAGATACTGGCCAGAATTCAGCTGCCAAGAGAACAATGAGCTGGCAGACTCTGAAAGGAGCAGTGACAGATGTTCCACTCTGCAGTGACATGTGCACCTCACCAGAATCTGCCCTGTGGGTTTGGTTCCAGTGTCAGGTCTGGCTGTTCCAGGTTTAAAGCTCTGCCCAGCAGCAGCTGCAGGTCCTGCACCACTCCCTTCCTGCCCTGCTGCCAAACCTGCACAGTTCAATGGCTTTGTGACATTCATGGATGTACTAAAAGTTTTCTGATAATGCTGGGGACACTTTGATATCACAGTCTGTACCTGTGTGCCAGGATCCTAAATATCAAAACGATTGAGGTTGTAGGATGTGGGGTAGCTCTGCCTGTTGTACTGGAAGTGGTCTGTGAGGACGTTGCTGCGGCCGTACTGAAAGTCCCCGTGCTGGGCAAAGGCTGTCAGTCCATTTTGGGACTTCTCAGGAGGATTTCGGTGCCTTTCCAAGTTCACCAGGTCTCCAGTGGTGACTGGGAGCAGCTGCTGCTTCTTTGCCTCTTGGTTTGCGTCGTATTTTGTCTGGGAAAGGAAGAGAGAATGTTTTTCACACAATTATTTGGGCTGGGAGAATTTGAGATCATCGAGTCCAACCCGTGACCCATCCCCACCTTGTCCCCAGCTCAGAGCACTGAGTGACACATCCAGGCCTTCCCTGGACACCTCCAGGGATGGGGATTCCAAACCTCCCTGGGCAGCCCCTTCCAAAGCCTGACACCCCTTCCAGTGAAAGTGGATTTCCTTAGATATCACCTAAGATATCACCCAGACATATTCACATACCAGAAAAAAGCAAACAGTTCTACAGTCACCACATTTTTTTGTCAGTCTTAAAATATCAGTGGCTTCTAATAAAAACCTTACTCCTCTCACATGCCAAACAAACAAGGTGATCTTTTTACTCAGGAGATTTTAAATTACCTCCCAACCTTCCCTTTTCAAAAAAAAAGCTAAAGATCAAAATTTAATTTTGTAAGAGACCCAGCAGTTGGTGAGACCCAAGTCCTTCACTTGGGCTGGGCTCATCCCTCCTCTGCAATGGAGCTTTGTGCCCCCTGCGTTGTCTATTTTTGCTCTGGCAGCTCTTAACTTGCACAAAAATTAATTCAAGGCTCCTGGACTGCTCCAGCTTAATTTTCTGGATAAATAAACAGAGCTGCCTCACCTTGTTGTACAAGAAGACCCCAAGGATGGCTGTCATCATGCCCAGGACGTTGGTGCTGGTGACGGGGTTGCGCAGCATGATCAGGGACACGGTGATCACCATGATCCTCTTGGTGGCATTGGCCACAGAGTAGCTCAGGGGGCTGATCAGGTTCAGGATACTGAAGGCAATGACGTTCTGGGCAAAATTACAGAACCCACTGATGATAAGCAGCATCAAGGTCCAGGACCAATGAGACATCGTGCTCTGCAGCAAAGCAAACAGCAGGAGAAAAAAAATTATCTCGGGTTTCAGGTAACACAAACACAGCCTGAGGCACTTCTTGCCTGCACTGGAGGGAGGAGTGTCTGCACTGAGCTCCAAAGAGGCCCCCAAGCACACCTTGCTTTATGCAACTCCCAACTCAGAGAAACCAGAGGACATTCCCCACACACTCTGGAGTGTTTGCTCCTTTCTCCAGCTCCCCACTCCCCAAATTTATGCTGTCCCATGAACTGCCCCTCCAAACCCTGCCAGGAATTCTCACAATAAACACTTTGTTAACTCGTGTGAAGCAATTTGCAGCTGTTTCACAACATTTCCTTCCACACTGACAGGAACTGCACTGAAACACTTCAGTGCACTTTTCTGGTTGGGCGCTGGAGTTTGTTTGGTTTGGTTTTTTTTCTCTTTTCTCCTTTCTTAATAGCAAACAATTCTCCAAATCAGCACCTACCAAGTCATTCTCCACCAAGAAGGAAGAAAGATCCACCAGAACCCAGGTTGGGATCATGAAGAACACAGCGTGGCACCCCAAGATGTTCAGCAACCGAAGATGATGAATTCGGGAATCTCTCAGCACCTGACAAGAGCCATCATTGAACAGCAGTCAGGAAACAGAAACTGCTTTAGGGGACAGGTAAGTTAAGAAAAGAAGTAGGAAATAAGTAAATATTCTTATGGTATGAATTTCCTGTAAGGGTGACCAAAGAAAAACTAATGTCTCTTTGAAAAATAATGATTTTTTTGAGTGGTGGCTCTTAGTATCAACATGATATTAATATTATTACTAATATTAATACTAAAAGCTCTACAAACCAGAAATCATGTTGTAACTAAATTGAGCCAAACCACACAGTTTAGTTTTGCTTCTGTGGTTTCAAGGAGTGTCCAGTGCTGACAGTGACTTGTCCAACACAGAGGAATGATTTGATATAACAAGATATATTAAGAGCTTTCAAATGAACTGTTGAATTTAAGCACTATTGAACTACCATAGAGAAAAAAAAAATCCATGTTGCGGTGTAAAGAAAGGGTTCAGGATAAACCCTGTGTAACAGCTTCAAATAGGTAAGACAGGCTGCAGGGAACACACACACAAAATAACAACCATCCCTCTGGGCTCCTCTCACTGCAAAGCCAACTAAAAAAGTACATTTATGTAACTGAAATGCCACCCTGTCCTGCTGAAGGGTGGCACCAGTGACCAGGGCTGTGAACAGAGCTGGTACCTTCTTGGAGAAGATGTTCTGGAGTGAAAAGCACAGAGTAGCAGCAAGGGCACTGATGAGTCCCCACATGTCAAAGGACAGCTCTGTGACCGTGGCCAGCAGGACACCAGTGATGATGGGGATCAGAGACAGGTACACCTGGAATGGGCACAGAGGGGTCACTTGCATCTGCTGAGAATTTTCAACCGAGTTTATACATCCTGCTGATTCAGGGATCAATTATTTTACTATTGTAGTTCAAGGAAATTAAGTGACTGCAGTAGACACTGACAACTCCAGTGCATCAGAAAGCATCACCCTGGTCTGTGTTCAGATGTGTTTCACACTCACAGTGAAAGGAAAAGGGACCTTTAAAATCCGCATAATCGAAATCCAGTCACAAAATCCACCCAAAGTCTGAGTTTTGCTGCCCCCAGCCAGCACAGCACCCCCAAGCACCACCAAGAAAAGAAGCCTCAGCAAACCTGTCCGCACCTTCGTCGTCTGCTTTTCCTTCATGATGATCCGTGACAGCAGAACCACCCAGATCGGCATCGTGGCTTTCACTGGGGACAGGAAGGAAACATCGCTGGGGACCCGAGGGTGGGACAGCTCCATCCACCACCAGAGGGATGGAGCAGGGGCTCAGCCCGGGCCCAGCCAGCCCAGGATGGGTCCTCCCTCCCTGATACCGTCCTGGACTCTTGTACGAACTGGATCTCGGTGCTCTGGGACACACACAGGGTACACACCAGGAACGGGCCCTGGATCTGGTGCCAGCACACACCGGGGACAGGGACACCGCTCTGGGCACCTGTATGAGCACACGGTGAGCACTGGGACACTGCACTGGGCACCCACAGGACACACGGTGGGTACTGGGACACTGCACTGGGCACACACAGTGGGTACTGGGACACTGCACTGGGCA
>JAHLSL010000257.1:750672-773026 GCA_025920805.1 Petroica traversi | reverse complement strand
GGCCCTCGGGCACCGCAGGGCAGCACGGGGCAGGGTCGGAGCGAAGGTCACGGGCTCGGTGGCACCGGGGCGATCGCTCCCGACCTTTAAAACTAACGCGAGCAACGCGTGGCGCCGGCAGGGTAAAGGATGGGTGAGTACCTGGCAGGCAGGAGGGGTTCTAGAGCCCGCTTCGTCCATGCACCCTGTCGAGAGACATTTCTGCAGCATTAATTTGCCCGTAAAAACACGCACTTTAGGTAATGGTGACTCCCCAAAGGTTTGCTCATGAGCCATTTCACGTCATCCGCTGACAAGGAAGAAATGGCAGCGTTCAAATTTCAGGTTTTAGGATTAGAAGGAGAAATTTTGCAAGAGAGGTAGGAGAAAGCAGTAGCAGAGAAACTGAGTCATGCACAAATGAGAGTACACAGCAGGTACGCACATGGTAAACTTCATTTGAACTTGTTTACAAAATTGACAAAAAAATATCACCTTGTAAACTTATTCACATTTGTTGGAGCTCACAGAACTGGTTATACTGGCATGCTGAAATAAAGATTGTCAAGCCTCATCTCACCCTGGAGGACACACAAGTGAGTTGACCCCTTACAGCAGCAACAAACTCAGCAAGGAACAAGATTTAAAGCTTGCATTGGGAGGGAATTTCTCCAGCAGTTTTTGTACCATCAGGGAAAGGGCTGGGTCTGATTCCTGATGCTCCCTCAAACAGAAGAGCATCAGCACAGGCAGTTTGGGTGTGATCTGAAAGCTTCTGGCACCACCTCACCCGGTGCAGTCAAGGGCCATCAATTGCACCAGAAATGGAAGCAGTGGAGAAAAAGGTGGAACTTATCAAGTAATACTTCGTGGTTTCCTGAAAGTTGGGAATATTCAAAGGCCTTCAAAGAGCACGGACCCTGTTCCTAAATGGGACCATTCAGGGAAGGAGGGAGGAAGGGCAGGAGGAGATAAGATGCACAGTACTTTTTTACATGAACAAAAGTCAAGCATTTCCAAAATGACCAGCAGCTTAGCCCTCTACCATCAAATCTGAACTGACAGAAGCTTTCCCCTGCTCTAAACCACACTGCTCAACCTCAGCAACTGCAGAAGGACAAAATGGAAGTAAACTGAAAATATACTTGGACACATTTTTTGGTAACCACTTCTGGTTTCACTCTCAGACCTCAGATTTCAGAAATGGAAGCACACAGACATTGTATTTCTGAGATACCCACACATTTCAGTAACAGTCAGGTCATAAATGATGAACAAGAATGACTTAAAAATAAACCAAACTTCATCAGTTGTATTCCAGGGAATGAACCAGCACAATGCAGGCCTGGCCAGGAGCAGCCTCCTTTGACACCCAGGGAAGAGCCTGACTCTGCTCTCAAAGGCAGGACAGCTCTTGCCAAGGCTCATCTCCAGCACAGATGGGGTAACAGATTTAACAGCACTAAACTCAGGAATGTTTTTGGTATCGTGTCCCCTCCCCTGACCCCCTGAACAGAAGCCCCACTTCTGAGGACTGCATAAAACAACACAGTCCCAAATATTAAAGCAATTACAGTTAATAGAAATCCTTCACTTTCTACACCCCAGGCTGCTTCAGAAAGCACTGAAACAATTGGGAATAAATCATTACAAAGTTACCGAGATGAAAAGGTGAAGTCTGATCTCTCTAGACTTTGAGGTACATTATCAGCAGTTGGGTTCTCAGTCTCCAGAGTTAAAAACAGATCCACCCAGTGTGACTGAGCACCACACCAAGGTTCTTGGAAGACAATCCCATTATCCCTACCAGCAGCATCCGAGGGATTTGGCTCCGAGGGCTCCCAGTGCCAGGGCTCCCTCAGCTGGGCTGAACTGAGCAAACTTGGGAGGGGGAAAAACGAGTGGAGTGTATATAAATAATTCACAAACTGGTTTGTGCAAATTTTTTTTATTTCCACATTTATATCACAACGTGTCCACTTAAAGGACCAAATAGCAAAGTTGCTCCCTTCTGCATCGCAGGAACACAGAAGTCTAGTTACTGTACATTCACTAAGGCTCTTTGTTTTTGCAAATTGCGTTTATGATGGATATCCATAAGGCAAACAATATCTAAAGGAATGGTAACAAGTATATTTCCAGCATACAAACAGGCTTCCTTTTTCCCTCTCACAGTACAGTTACAAACTTGTAGCACCCTCATTACATTTAGATTCTAGAAAAGGTGATTTTTCTTTTTGTGGTTTTTTTTTGTCTTTTTGTTTTTTTTGTCTTTTTGTTTTTTACCTATAAGTTTGCAGGAAGGGAAAAGGAGGAAAAATATTTGGCTGGTGGTGGTGGGATCAAAAAATATCGTTAAACATCTAGTTTTTGCAGCATTTCTCAGAGACTGGATTTAAACTGAAACCAGACTAAAGTATGTGGATGCCTATGGAATGTTGAGCTGAAGCTGGTGGCCCAGCCTGCAGTGCAACACCTGCTGTTTAAAACCAAATCTCCGTACCACATGACTCTTAAATAACGCAATCATGTTCAGAGATGTGATAGAAATAAAACTACAGTTTTTGCACATTGTCTCTCGAATATCTCACTGCCAAATAAAAACCCAAATCAAGTCAAATAAATAGATGCATATTTTGTTAAGGTAACTTCCACAATTTTTCTCTGTACCTGCCTGTAATAAGATTCCGGCATTCAGAAAGTGCTGGAAATCCTCTTCACTTCTTGGGGACTAACACTTTTTATAGCTGGCTCGCTATAGAGTTTTGAACTCAACTGATCAACCTTCGTATGCCTTCCTTTGCAATTGTTAGTAAACTGGTAGCAGCATTTCACAAAAGGAGAATTTAAAGGAACGAGCTGGAAAGGCCCAGCTCCCTCCCCCCCTCTGCTCGTGGGGCCTGTTTGTCCAGGACAGGAGGCTCTCTCCAGCTGGAAGTGGCATCGTGTCTGCCAGTTCTGCTAACTGCAGGTGTAAAAAGCGTGGTTAGCAGAACTGCTCTCAGTCTAGGCAGACGTAAGGCAGGATGTTCAATCTCCCATCATCCCCGTGTGGATCTAAGGATATGCACTGTGTCCAATCATACCAGTTACCCTGTGTGTCATAACAACCGTTCACGCCTGGCCAGTTGTGGTCACGTATTCTGTCGAGGTCATCGCCCGTGACCTCCCTGGTGACCCCAGGCAAGTCTGTAGGTTTGCTGTTAGGAGCTAGAACGTGAGTCTTTCTAGCCTCTTTTCTAGTGCTTTCCTCCTGCTTTAAATACTCAGACATGAAGTAGTGAGCTCCTGGAGTCTGTACTCCTGATGAAGACAGCAAGCTACTCTGTCTGTTTAAATATGACTGAATGATTTCATTTCTGGACAACTCTTTCCAGTTCGTTTGTTCAAAGGGGCTTTGCAGGTTGGGTTTTTGCTCCTGCTTTTCCGTTTCTGTCCTGTGCTGTTCAGTAAGTGCAGGGATTTCTACCTGCAAAGGATCTTTCGGTGTTAAAGGTTTTATCTGTCCTGTCATGGGATCAAAAGTGAGTTTTCTCTCTTTTAACCTCACAGGTTTCACACCCCCTTCTGTCACGTGCCCATCCAAGTTGACTGTATAGTCTCTGGGTCGGTACCTTTTCTTCTTTTTGCTATCAGACCCTGAAGCAGCATCATCACTGTCCATTCTGGAAGTGTCCTGTGGGAAGCCCGCGTGCGATTCCCCGGGGTGGCCTTTGCAGCCGGGAGCCGTGTGCTGCTGAAGTGTCCCTGCTGTGTGTCTGTGCTGGCCCTCGGGGGCTCCCTGCTGCTCCTGCCAGTGCTGTGCCACCTCGGGGGCCGCCTGAGGAGGGAACTCCAGTCTCTTGGCTGGCATGGGAGGTGTGGATGGTTGCATCAGGGATGGCGGCGGCGACGGCACCGGGGCGGCGTCTGCGAACTGAGACCTTTGAGATGGACTGGGCATCGAATCCTTTGGTGAGTACGTGGTGTGCTGCCGAGCAAAAGTGTCATGCCTGACGTTCCTGGGGCTAAAGGAGGAGCAGCGTGGGCTCTTGGGCTGGTGGGGGCCCGTGGCTTCTTCTGATTTATCATGCTGCTGAAGCACTGCAGTCTTTAGTAAGGAGGAAGTGCTTGAAGGTTTTACGAGTCCTGGAGAACTGGTGTGAGGTTTTACAGCGTTTACTGGGATCTTATTGTGTTTATCGTTTTCACTGAGATCTGTCCTGCTGCTTTCGGGCCCTGCATGTAGGTTCAGGTCTACAGGACTAGGAAAATTTTCAGGACTACCCCCAATTCCATTGGTCGGAGGGGGGGAAGAGTTTTGCAATACTTCATGACTAGCTTTGGAGACCTTTGGGGGAGGAGGGCCCTGATGCCCATCCCTGTGATCACCTTTCCTTTTCCGATTTCCCAGTTTCTCTGGTTTTGGAGAATTCAGTTTCTGGATATCATTCCTGCTTTTCAGCTCGCTGATGGGCTTGGCGCCGGCCACAGCAGGAAGTTGTGAGTCTGGTTTGCAGTTGTGAGCACCTCCATTTGCTGATCCTGGAGGGTTGGGCAGCCCCCTTGGCACTGGCTCGCTCTGGGTTACAGGTTCTATCAACTTCTGCCAATTCCGCAACAATTTCTTGGCACGTTTGGCAAGTTCCTCATTGGATGTCTTCTTCCTCACCTCATTGATGAGCCTCCCGAGTCTGGTTTCCTACAAAGACAGACAAGGTGTTTTACAAACACGCATTGTTCCAAGCAAAATTCTTAAGGAATGTTTCTGCTTAGTAATGCTCACCCCTGAGAAACTCCTGGTTAAAAACACTAAAGGTTTAAGTGTTGAATTAATCTTTTTGGAAAGGATTAGTCCAGTGCTCTGCCATACAAAGTGAAACCCACTGCAGGTTTCAAATCACGCTGTCTTTATTCCCTGGTAAAAGCAGGAGAAAGGAATTCTTTAAGGAGAAAGAACCTTAAGAATAAGGGTGCAGGTTCAGATTCCAGGGGAAATGCAGCACCCAAAGGTGGGTGTTTATCACAAGGGAAGTGTAAGACCTGCACAGAGAGCCAAGAGAAAGAATTCCAGGATCTTTGCCTGTTACAGTAACTCGTTAACAAATAAAAATCTCTGTTTGACAAACCTGACTACCAGGTGTGAGTTTGTCCTACCTTTTTCCTCCACCTCTCTCCTCTCCCTTCACTCCCCAGCCTCGTGGAAATGTATGAAAAAGCCATTTATAAAACATTCCCAGGGTGTCCCAAGGTGGTTTCACAAGCGGAAGGAAGTGTTTGATTGTTCACAAAGCACATTTGAAAACAAAGAACTGTTCCACAAGTCAGATTTCTTAAGAAAAGAAGTTCAAAGGAAACACAGACCAGACTGTGAGAGAAATATGCAACCTGTTTGATAGATATGTTGAAACACAGGTGGAGCTGTAATTAAGCAACAGTTAAAAGCAAGAACACCGCTAATTTCAATACAAAGAGGGAAAAAGAAATATGTAATTCAGCCATGAAACTTCTTTGGACTGTTTCTATGAGTGGCCAGTGAGAGTTCAGCTCTCCCTACACCTGACCTCATCACAAATATCAGGACTTGAAACCTGCTTCACTGAATTCAAGATAAATTTTACAGACACAGAGCAACTCTATTCCTGTTTCAGATTTTAGGTGTTTGGTCACCAAACATCTCCAAAGGTGACTGGAACTGCAGGGTGATATTGCTGAGTGCAGCAGAATTAATCAGTGGCAAGTGATGATTAATGTAGTGCCCTGCACAAACAGGAACTGTGCTGCCCAGAATACTGATCTGGGCCCAGAAAGGATCCCTGTGTTCAGCGAGATGTCGGAAGCAGCATGAGAGGAACAAAATAATATCTTAATTGTGAATCCTTTGCAATCCATCTATTGTTTCCAGAAAAGCTCCGATGGAAATTAGAAAAACAGGGAAAAGTCCTTTTATACACATAAAAAATCATGTTCAGAGGGTGACATACCTCAAGTGCCTCTTTGGTAATGGGATATTTCTCCAGGCTGGAGATCACTTCCAGCACTGCCACCATGTTATGGATCTGCAACAAGGAAGAAAAAGTCACTTCATGTTCATGTACTGGTCTTAGTTAACAAATGTAATTTAAGACCTTCCACTTTATAATTGCTGGAAGCATTAATCACAAACTGCTATCAGACTGTCTGGCTTTAGTGAGCTGATTGTTCAAGGAATAGGGACAAGGACACTTTTACTGACCTAGTTGGAAACTGCAGGAGCTGTAACAAACACACTCTTATGTAAAACCCAAGGAAACAGTGGCAATAAAACCACTGTGACTGAGTAACAAAGTTCTGAGACCCCTCTGCAAAGCATCAATTAATTGCCCACAGCCTAAGGGGAAACGAGTGCCAAGTGGAGCAGGAGCAGCAGCGATGCAATTGGGAATCTGGATTTAATCCTTCAGGCCCAGCTACAGATTTACCCAAGTCAATGCTGAGCAGTTTCACTCCCAGAATCATTTCCTGCACTGCACACAGGAGCCTCAGCCTGCAGGTCCCTCCTTGGGCCAGGCTGTGCCCAGCAGGTGTCCCCAGACCATCAGCACCAGCCCTGGCTCCTCCGGCCACTCCACACCCCTTGCTGGGGCTGTACGTGGGGAGGAGGAGCTGAACACATCCACATCACTGAAAAAGTGAGGAGCAGCTTCTCTGAGGGGCTGCACTGCACCCCCAGCACAGCTGCACATCCTGCACATCCTCAGCACTCGGGTGATTTTAATGGTTGCCAAGAGAAACCACACACTAAACATTTTAGGGGCTTGGTTTAGGGGTGAACGTGGCAGTGCTGGGTTGGCCTCATTAATCTTGGAGAGCTTTTCCAACCCAAACCAGTTTGTGATCCCACACAGAGATCTCTGTTTCCATTACCTGATGTTAAGAGCGCTGAAACCTGGAATTTCTAATTCACCTTTGGAGATAGATTTAAATGATAAGCAAAGGAAAACTTGAATCACAGTCTCATTTATTGCTTAATTGCATTTGTGACTCAACTGGACGTGAAGTGCATGTGAGAAAATCTCTGGGCAAGAACCTCTGCAGGGATCCCACATCATCCTGAGACCTAATCAGAAGCATCATCATCATCACCATCATCATCACCAGGCAGCTCTGCCCTCCCAGCCACACACCCTGCAGACCCCTCATCTCAGAAACACTGACTTGTGTAAGAATTGGCTTTTCCAAGTCAGTTCTACCCCTCCAGCAATTCACAACAGGAGCACCAGGGGCTAAAGCCTCTTCCCTTCAGAAAAGCTTGGGCTCAGACCACGTTTTGTCCATCCCTGCAGGACTTTTAGTGCTGGGGATACCTGGGTAAAGCTGTCAGTGCTGAAAATATTTGTCCTGATTTTTTGATTCACTTTTATCAAACTTGTGTTTAAAGTCCATGCAGGCTTTGAATGATTCTAACACCTATAGGCTGTCAAACCTACTCCAGGCCAAAGATGAATTAATTTGTCCTGGTTCTTTCTGCACTCTGCAGATATTTAAAGCCCTATCATGAGGTCAGGCCTGGTAAAACTCTGCTTAACCTCTAGAGCAGCAAGAGCACCTATTCTGATATATTTTAGTTCTTATTATTGCACTTCAGTGCACTGACCTGCTTCCATGTTTCGACCCTTGTCCTGCCCTCAGTGCTCAGGAAGGACAATTTAGCACCACAGTTTAAGCAAAACATAACAGCAGGGTTGGTTTTTTCAGTTTTTAGAACCTGAGCTTTAATTGAGTTAAAGCTCAATTCTGGGAGTTTCCAGGCAAATATTTTTAAGCTTGCAAAACACGATACTCTCCTTCCCACACATATTTTGGATTATGAATTACCAGGGTAAAAAAGGCCCTGTTGCACACACCATTAACTGATACAATTACTTTTGCAGTTACTGGTAATCCCCAAATATTCATTATCTAAATGACAAGCTGATGGCAAAAAAATGGTCATTAGCCTATCAGAAGGTCAAGATGGGGAAATTGATACGTTCATGTGCACACACACCTACAGAAAGATGAAAGTGGTCAGGGAATTTCCACTCACAGCTTTGCCTTTTTCAATGCCCCCAAACACACGGCAGTGGATGCCCCAAATGCTAAATGAGCTCCCAGGACTGACAGGCTGTGATTCTCCTCCCTGCTCTGGGGGACACGTGGTGCCAATTAAGGACAGTGAAAGTGGCCTTGCACCCTCAGCTCCTGCTGGAACACAAACCTCCCATTTGGGATTCCTCACACATTTGTAACCAATTGAGAACGCGCTGTCACGGAGCAACTGCTGAGCAGAGCACGAACATCTCACACTCCACACAACTGCCAGCAGCTCCTCTCGTTTTCCCTTCTTTTTTTTGACCTGTAGGGAAGCTCAATTCTTCAAAAATAAATGCATAAAATGTTCAAGCACGTTCAACAACTTCTCCCCACCCTCCCCTTGTGTAGTTTTCTCAGAATGTTTCACCCAAACTGCCATAAAGAGAAGCTTAAATAAAAATTGTATTTGCCTATTTTAAAATAGCACAGACTATGAAATTTCTTGTAGTGCAGTTACACACAGTGATGGAAACAAGAGGAACTCCTGAGCACCTCAAGTGCCACCTATTCCATGAGAGGACACCACAGGGACAACAGCAGCACAGCAGGAACTTCACCTTAAGCCAACTGTTACAATAAAATTCATACATTGTCACACAACCAACGTGACACCAACGTTACAAAATCTGCCAGGACACCACCCTACTTTAAGCAGCACCAGAAATGATAATTTATTAACACAAGGGGCTACTGAAGATGATGTTGGGAACACAACAGGCAGGTAAAGTGCCTTGGAGCAGAGCAGGACAGGGAATTTGGCAGCCCCACTCTCTCTGGACACTGGGCAGGGCTGTAACTGCCCAGGTCAGTGTCTCAGGAATTTGCATTTTGGTTTCTGTGTGCTTTAGTCTGCTCACACTGCAGCCCTTAGTACCCTCCCCCACAAAAACAACTTTCAGGACCCACATTTAGGAGCTCACAGCAATCAGAATAATTGATAATTAATTGAACCAGCATTTCAAACTCTCACATGCTGTTGAGAGGACTGGCAGGCACACAGACTAATTCACTCGAAAGTTTACTGGAGAACATCTGCTTTGAGTCATCCACGATAATCCTTTCCAGCCAACGCTAATGACAGCCACGGAAAACAAATCTTATTTATTCCATGCAAGGCTCCTTAAGTCATCCAGCCATTCAGCCATGCTCTGGAGCTTACTATTGCTGAGATCTTTTCCAAGTTAAGCACTGAATGCTTTTACTCCAGCCTCAGACAAAAGCAGGGGTTTCTGAACTCCCAGGCAAAGATCAAGAAGCTTAATTTTCTTTTCTTAACTGCCATCCTAATCTTATTTCAGCATTTATAAACCAGGGCTGATTCAGTCTGATTCAGGATTGATTTCAGGGTCCTACACAGCAATTTAAAGGGTTTTTAGGAAGGCTGAGGTACAGCTGTTCCCTCCCACCTCAACTTCCACCACTGCCTTCCCAGGAAATCTGAAATCAGCAGCAGGCTCAGCATCCATACAAGTGCTGGGATGTTCTTTCTGAGGGACCAGCACACTCCATGGGATGCTCTGATTCCCTTCCCTCCCTTTCACACCAGCCCAGACCCCAAACACAACATGAGCACCCCCAGAACACCTTCTTGCCTTCCCCAGGACTGCCTGGACACACAGCACAACCTGCACTCCCTCACTGCAGCCTGAAAAGCAAATGTTACAGAAACTTCCCATTGCAGACACTCAGATAAAGCAATTATTTTCTTTTTTTAATATTTTACAGGGATGTTTCTAAAGATCTTTGCATTCATAACTGTGATAAACAACAAACCAGACCCCAGTTACCTGGAGAAGAAGGAGCAGCTCTTTTTGTGTAACACAAAAAACTCAATGCACAACTCCAGAAAAACCTTGCAGTGAAACAGCTCATGGAGATTGCTGCCTTTTTGGCAGAAGGGCTCTTCCCAAGCACAAAGTTCAGGTGGGAGTGCTAAAAGGCCTCATTTGATACAGTATCATCATCCTTCTGGGTCACATTAGTGCCTTCACAAGTTTCTAAAGGATACTAAAACTTGGCCTGGAGTTTCCCAACACTGACACTTCTCCAAAACCAAAGTAACACCATCATCCTCCCGAAATCACAGCTTACAACAACCCCAGCCTGCCCCCAGTGTAGGCACGGTGAACACCACGCTGCCAGCAGAGAATGTATTTGCCATCATAATTAACTGCTTCCTCAGAATATCACAAATACTCCTATTTCGATGGTTTCAGAGAAAGTACTTCTGTAACACTGTCCCACCTGTAGCACCAAAGCAGTTTCACAAAAGCAAGCAAAGAAGTGGAGACACTGTGGGAGACTGAACAGGTCTTTTATCTTCCTACAGACACAAATGCAGGTGTCCATTGCCAAGCTGGAGGCTTCTGGTAGCCAATAACAGCAGCAGGATCCACACAGAAGCTCACAGGAGCATTTGTAGCTTTTTGTCTTCCCCCTGCTCCAGGGCCAGGTATCTCCTCAGGGAGTGCAGGATGATGGTCAAGAAAATGCCAGGTTCAAGGCCAATATTGCTGGAGAGGCCATGGAGGCAGAGCTGATTCCCAGGAGGAGCAGAGCCACTCCAGGAGCGATGGCATCACTCGTGGTCCTTCTCTTGGAGCTCTCAGTGTCACCTGCAGCCCAGCACCAGCTCCTGCCCCACTCTGGGCTCACTCTCAGTGCCACATCTTGCCCCAACACTGCTTTTGTATAAAAGCTGCTGCATGCACGATAATCTAAAATATGGAATAAGAAGTGAGGAGAGAAAAGTTGCTATTCACAGGAGGCTTTATTTAAATGTGACAACAGAAATACAGCAGTGCAGAGTTCATTTAGCACTTTGTGTAGGAACTGAGACACCAGACAGTGACAGTACACAGCACCAACAGGAAATTGTAAAGTCATTTCTTCAAAAGTACAGACCAAACACGCCAAGTTGGAATTCAGGTTACAACCTGCTGGTATTTAGTTCAGTTCCCTTGCAGCTGATCTATTAACAGTTCCCCCAGCCCCAGTGTGACACGATGTTGTCTAAAGATAGGGAACACGAGATACTATTCACAGACACAACATACCAAAAAGATGACCATGCACTACTTTGTTCACATCATTGAAAACGTCTGAAAGTCAGTTTGCCAAACAAAGGTCCAATATTAACCAGTACACAAAAGATATTCTTAGAGGTGGAGGCCAGCTTTCTAGCAGTATTTAGTAAAATAGATCTTTAAACATGAAGGAATCAATGATTTGGGTTGAAAGTCATTCATTGCAAGAATCTTCTATGACAGAGAAATATATATGGAGTCCATGCTTTGAAAATTGATCAGATATTTGTGGTGAAAAAGAAGTGGTAGATAAAAATGCTCATTGAGTAGCAAGAACAGTCCAAAGAGTGACCAGGCACAGGAAGCATTATCCACTCCTCCAGATGTAAAACGTCTAATTTCAAGAGTCAAACCAATCTGCATATATGTTATTTGTACTTAGGCTTTATTTAATGGCAAAGTCACATCATCCAGATACCTTCCTGTATATACTTTACAAAGCCAGGACCATCAAACAAGAATAAGGTCAGATTCCAGCAAAACTCTGAAGAAACTCTGATGGACCTGAAATATTCCCCCTGCTCCTCCTGGCAGTGCCCACACACATCCCTGGGCTGGGCAGACACCACAGCAGCCAAGAGAACGAGAGGAGTTTGCCAGCACACAACACAGTTTGCCTGGCACTCACAAAGGGCCTCCAGACACAAACCCACAGCAGCTGGCAAGTGCAGTGAATGCTCCAGCTCTTCTCTGCACGGCCATTCCCAGGGAATGACCTGGGATCCAAGACCTCTGGCACAGCAGGAACACACTCCAGGCTGGGCCAAGGCAGGGGAAACACCCAACAGAAGGAGCATGCACTGGAGGAGGCACTCAGAAGGTACAAGAGGTAGTAAAACACAGACCATGAAGACAAGACACACCCCCATTCCCAGGCCACTTCTCTGTGCTACCAGAAAAGGTCTTTAAGGCAAACAGAAAACAGCAACAGTGAAACACTTTTCTCCACTCACATTTATTAGCCAGTAACTGGAAGACATTTTTGTTACTGCAGAGAGAAATGCCAGCCTGTCAGCTTCAGCAGTTACTAAACATTTTGTGTAACACCATAAGAACCCTGCCCGCAGTGCCAATCCTGAGCTGCAGAGGTGCAGAGAAGATTCACTGCAATCTGACCCCCCCAACTTCTTTTTCCACCCCCCACAACAAACCCACCTCACCAGACTGTGAACCTGGACAAACAGAATTCATTAGCCTGATTCTAAAGAGCCCAGCAGCTGAAGAGGCTACATGAACTCCTATTCAATTGGAAAGACGTGTGGCACAAATTCCTGCTGAAGGAACAGGGTGAGAACCACAGAGCACAACCCCAGGCAGCCACTGCCCCTCTTGGTGGCATCTACCACAGCACACTGCAAGCAAGGTCATTTAGTGCTGTTTTCCACTCAACCCCAAGATGTAAGGAATGGTAGATAAATCAAATTCAGCTGGAATTACATCTTCATCTCGAGGTGCAACAGTGCAAGAAGAACACACACAAAGAGGAGGTCAGAGGACAGCAGTGATAAGAGGTTTTGAAAACATGGTTAATAACAAAAAGCTTAAGTTTTCATTTCACACAGCATTGAAAAAGTAGGAAAGAGACACATGAAGTTTGAAATAAGCCTCCCTTCACATTATTAGTCACAATAAAGGAAATGTTAATCAACTGTTTTCATGCTCACTGGCCTAATTTACAAGACAAATACTGATTGCATATAGAAATAACCAACGAGCCACCAATGCACTCAAAAAATCTCTCTAAAGTCTCCAGAGCCACTACAGAGGTTTAAGAACAGATTAGACAAGTCCAGAAGGAGTTGTTTTATGAAGGTGATGAACCACAAGAAGTTCCCTACACCTGGAGAAAAGACACTGAACTACCAGGAGCACAAACACATCAAAACACCCTATTTTATCTACTCCAAACCAGACCCACAGCAGCAATTCAGAATTATCCTCTCAAAAAGATCCACACAGGCAACTCTATGAAACAGCTTGTGTTGTAAAGGACCTAAAAATTCAACACTTCCAACCTCACTGTCCCAGCACAGTGCTTCATGTGATGCCAAAAATCCCAAAAGAAATGCCCAAAGTTTCTCTCAGCACTCAGGCTCTGTAGCTGCTCCCTGTCACCATTTCAGCCACCTCACACTCACCCCTCAAAACCCTCAATCACTGCACTGTGCTAAGAACACCCAACTATGACACATTTTCCATGTCTATAGGATAATCATTTCTCATCCTCTTCCCCCTGTACAGAAACTTCAACCAGAAGAATCCTGGTAGCTGCTATTTATTATAAGGCACGAACTGAAGTCCAGAATTATTGCTTCAAAATTTAGAGAGCCATAAAATGAGGTTGTTGTGCAAGCAAAGTCATGGGGACAACTGGTCCTACTTCAACAAGACAGAAACGCAGTTGGATGATTATTCAGGCAGAATAATACAGAATACACAGAAAATCCAGCCTTAAAATGTGCCCATGCAGATTCATCATGATCTTGGTGCTTTCTGCTTAAGGAACTCACCTGAATTCACTGCTGGTGCCTCCCTGGGTCAGGGTAAGAGCACAGTGAGGTACCATGGGACCCCCTAAAGAATCATTCTGTGCCCTCCTGCTCCATCTTCAGCCAGAGAACTGGTGAGCATTTAAAATCATGCAATGTGCATTGAAGGACTTGATGAGAAGGGATACAGAGCTTTGTGAAGTTCTTATCCATCCTATAGAGTGTCTACTCAGAGCTGTTAACACAGAGCAGTTTATAGCTGAGTGCAATTCAGAAAGGCCCTACTAACGTCCCCACAATACAGAATTTTCACTATTTTTTAAAAAATAAAAAAGTATTAAATACACTATACCAGTGTACTTTAAATGCAACAGGTCAACTTTTCTTAAATTTCTAGGGAAGCTTCTCAGCTGATTCTGTAAATGATAGGGAAGGCTGAGGTGATACAGTGTTCAATTCTTTGTGGAATGTATTAATTCACCACACAGAAGTGCAAGATGCTCATGTGACTGCTCCTGAGAGTTTAGGCATGGTGTGTTTGTGCACAAAACCTGAGAAAATAGTGTTACAAACTGGGAAAGTTTGTAGAGAAGTCACTGTATCCTTTCACCAACTGTTACCATAGTGAACTCTTGCCAGCAAGTATCATAAACAAGTTTTATGGATGTGGAAAAGTGAAATCAATTTACCCATCTTCTAGAATTACTGCTCTCCAAATTGTAGATTAAACCCTGCTGCCAGTCACCCATTTCCAACACCTCTATTCTCTGAAGGCTGTGTCACCTCAGGACAATGTCACCTGCCAGGAGAGCAAAGCCCCCCAGTAATCCCTGGAAAATGCTTGGCCATTCCAGCCAGTGGCACAATCCTCAGCAGCTCCTTGGAAACAAAATACCTTCTCTGCCTTTGGCTGGGAAAAAAAGTCTTTCCTGGAGGAAGGTGAGCAGGGAGCCTTCTCAGCTCAGGGTTTGTAAAAGCAGCTCCTCTCCAGAGCCACCTGCTCAGAGTGCTCGTGCCAGGACCAAGGAACACAGGACCCATCTGCATTTTTTTTTAAATTTAAACACAGAACATGGAATCGTGGAAACCCAGACTGGTGTGGGTTGGAAAGGACCTTAAAATCCATCTCATTCCACCCTCTGACATGGGCAGGGACACCTTGTCCAACATGGCCTTGAACACTTCCAGGGATGGGGCAAACATTCATGGAGCTCCAACTTGGCCTGGATATTTCTAACTTAGTGGCAAAAAACTTCTCAATTTCCACTTCATAAAGCCCCAGTGAGGCTTAAGCCCCTTGGCAGCCTGTCTTGAAGAGTCCAGTGAAGAAAATACAAAGTCAAACCCCAAAAGCTGCTGTTTTGACAGACACTTTCCCTCACAAGACAACTGAGTTTTCCAGGATGCAGCCAGGCTCCTAAGCAGTGTGCTCAGCCCATGAGCTGCAGGCACCACCTTCACAAATCAATCTGAAACATCACCTCTTGCACCTTCTCCTCCACCTCACCGTGCTCAATTCTATTCAAGAATCAGCTAGATTAAGTACAATATTGAAATACTATTTTTTCCTGGAACTTTCAGGATGATAAGTTATATACAGACATTAGAATTCCCTGTCCTTTCCTGCTGCAGTTAATTTACAGAGCACGAGGAGTGTTATGTACTGACCTGCTCAGAAAGTGATGGCTTGAGTTACAGACACTTGTGGATGTGCTGGAAGTTTGTTCACCAAAGACAATTTATGACTGTGCATCAGAGAAAACACCGTGTTCCTCTACCTTCCACAGCTTCACACTCCTTAAAAAAATCAAACCCAGACCTGTACTATAACTGTGATACTCTGCAAGCTGATCCTGCATGGAAACTATGTGAGAAAGCAGCTCCACAGAAGCACTGGCTGTCACTCTGAGACAAGACTTCCACCTCTGCACAGCACAAAGTTTGAAAACACGCCCAGCTGAGCGTGTCACTGAGTCCCTCGGACGCAGGATCCCTCCTCCCCAGCTGCTGGCTTAGAAACCACTCTGCTCACTAAAACAGAACTAATTATGTTTTACTTCCAGTGACTCCTCAGCAGAAATTGCTACCACTGACTGTTTGGACATGCTGAAAATTGTACACTTTGATATTAACAATCACACTCAGGCACGCACCGCTGCCCCGTGAAAGCTGTGCCCCTGAAAATCCCAACTGGCTGCCGAGTTTTAGCAGATTGCACCTCAAATTAAAGCAATTTGCTGGCACTTAAATATTATTCCAAACACCAAAAGCATTGAATTACTCACAGAAAGAGTAATTTAGCTGTTAGAACACTGAATAAACAAACCCACATTTACATTAAACTGAATGTGAGGTACTTACTTACCTTTACCTTAAATTATTTCTTTAAAGACCAAGTGAAAAGGGGGGGCCACATCCTACCACACTATACAGACTGAAGGAAGTATATTTGGAGTTATCACCAAGCACATAACTGCTGAGAAGAGATAGCAGTAAAGTGTTATCAGCCAAAACAGACATGTTTTTTATGTAAAAAACCTACACTGACATTAATTTTAACTCCAAGGCTAATGTATTGGAGTAACTATGCCTTAAAAGCAGTGCTTCTTGACTAACATCAAACTTCTGCAGCAGGAAGAATCAATTCCTCCTTCCCCTCTCCTGAAACTTTTGTGGGTCCTGAAAAAAAAAAAGCTAATTGTCACCTGCAGCAGCTGCTTGAAGAAACTGGGAAAGGATCTCACAGGGAGAAAAAGCTTCAGCTGCAGTGGAGCTGCTTTGATCAGTAGCCAAAGGTGCCAGGACGACAGTGCTGTGTCATGTGGCCACAGCAAAACCCCAAAGAGAGGCAACCACGAACATCTCAGCACCCCTAAACTGGGCTCACCCTCAGCTCACCAGACAAACCCCTCCCCAAATAACAAATTGGAATTCCCAGCCCAGGCCCAGACTTCTGAAACACAGCCTAAGCTGAAAATCTTCCTGGTTCCTAAGGCACAGGTTGGGTCCCTCTGTACAAGGGAGCTTTTGAGTGTTTTCCTTCTTGCCTGGGCAGCAGGAGCTGATCCAGCTGGATCCCATGCTATCCCATCCCAGCTCCAGCCCTGCCAGGATGCCCTGCTCAGCTCCCTGCTCTCTTGGCTTCAAGGTGTGCCAAGGTGCACTCAAATGGCCTCACACAGGATCCAGAACATCTCCTACAGGAGCAGCTCGGGAAGCTCCAGCCACAGGTCCTCTGCTGCCTGGGGAGTTTGTTCCAGCACATCCCTCCTGGAGGGACCCTCACCTTGCACATCAGCTGTCTGTTCCAAGCTGTGGCTCATGGTGACTGCCAGAGGTTATTCCCCATATTTATACTTCCTGCAAAAAGTTGGTTCTTCCATGGCTGCACCAATAAAAATGTGTTAATGAGTTATTTCCCTGCAGCCTCTGAGCATTCAGAGTGTTCATTTCCCACCAAGGGCCCAAGCACAGCATTTGCAGAGTTACTTGCTGCAAAGTTTTATCAACTGGATTTAAAAAGCTCTTTAATGATCCCCTATGATGACCCAGTCCAACAATGTGAGGGGGCTCAAGCTGCTCTAGGACAGCCTGAGCTGCCACCACCCCACTGTCATCTCTCCTTGCCTCACACTCCCCCAGCTCTGTGCCAGAACTGCCACCTCTCCAAGCCCAGGAGGAGCTGGGGCAAGGAAAGAGATCCCTGAGGAGCCCCTTGGGTAAGGTTTGACCAGGTGAGTGCCTTGGCTGGGTCAGCACAGGGGAGGGAACAAGAACAGCTGGAGTTGGGGACATGATGGGGATTCCAGCAGCTCTACCAGTTCCAATGGCAGCTTCAGCTGCTGTAAGAACAGGGGTTTAAGCCAAATCGATCTAATTTTTTTATTATTTGTAGCATTGGCCACACAGCATTTAGTGTAAGGGGGTTGTTTGCTCTTGAGTTGCAGAGCTCTCTCATGAGTTACAATTCAGGAACATCCTCCTGGCTCCCTGTAAAGATGTTTCCCAACTGTTATTCCAGGACACATTCAGAGCCCCTGTACTGCTGCATCCCCTCAAACACAGAATAATTCCAGACATCTGTGAGCCACACACGAGTGACAGTGATAAAAAAGGCTCTGCAAGTGAAACTTGACCATAAGGCAGCCACTGTCACCTCAAAAAACCCAGACAGGCGTGGTTAACTTTTCCAGGTGACAGCACACCTCCTTCCTGCCAGGTCCCAGGGCAGCAGGGAAGCAGCAGGAAGCAGCAGCATTCCACTGCTCATGGAATCACACACTGGGCTGGGTTGGAAAGGCCCTTAAAGCCCATCCCATTCCACTCCCCTGCCATGGCAGGGACACCTTCCACTGTCCCAGGTTGCTCCAAGCCCCATCCAGCCTGGCCTTGGGCACTGCCAGGGATGGGGCAGCCCCAGCTGCTCTGGGCACCCTGTGCCTCCCCACCCTCACAGGAAGTTGTTCCTTTCTGCTTCCACACTCATTTAAACACTGCAAGACCCAATTCTGCTGCCAGAACTATTTGTGACGCACCAGAAGTTTTATCAAATAATTGAGCTACATCAAAAACTACCTGGGAAGAGATCCATATATTGCCTTTTTCTTATTTAAACCCTGATCAATTCCTCGGTTTAGTTCACCACATGATCCTGAACACATAAAATGGGTGTGTGTAGCAGGAATAAGAAGTGGGTGTTATTTAAATTGTCACTGCTGCTGAAACAAACACTCAAATTAGAGCTTCAGAGCAAATGACTACTGCCACCATCACTGTGACCTGGGGAGTTTCAAGGAATTAACAATGGAAAAGCAGTTTGGCTTCCCCTTGCTTTGACCCCTCAATTCAAACTCTCTGATATTTCTGTTTACTCAGATTTTGTCTTAGCAGCATCAAAGTTCAGAAAGGTCTCACTGCAAGGGGCACTGTACAAATGAAATTTTTTTAACCTGCAGCCCCACAAACCCACTCAAGAAGTGACTTGGCCTGCACTGCCCCCAAGCCAAATAAGCTTTTTTTGGAAAGAAGTGGGCAAGCAAAACTCAAAGCAAGACCAAAAAACCAACTCTACCATCACCCCCACATGGTGAGTTCAAGTGAATCCAAATGTCTGTAATAAAGAGCACTAAGAAATACAGTCCTCATTTAAGAATCTGAACACAATGGGAATCTCTAAATCAGGCCCAAATCTTTATGTGGAACTCAAGACTATGATAACAACACTCCAGCCCTTACACATTAGGAAATGCCCCAACCCCCTGCATTTTGTCACACACCTGGAACAACCTGCTGCCTTCACACACAAAATGTGAGACAAGATGAGCTGCAAGTGAGGAAAGGGACAGAGAGGGCAAGAGGTACAACAGGTTCTCTGCACCTCCCTCAAAACTGCTAAGCTCATTAGGGCTCGCAGAAAAGGATAAAGCTCAAGCAAGAGCCATTCCTAGTCTACTTTCGCCCACACGTAACACTTCCTGCATCCAAAGAAATCACCCAGACCCTCAGGAAGTGAACCACCAGCTTCCCCTGCTTTCTATATTTATATTATTACAGCAGTGTCCTGCACCTTTTTAAAACACTACTGGAAAGCACCTTCCCCACTGCTGAGGGAGTTTTTGTCTCCAGCACCTTGGTAAAACACCCAACAGAGAGAACAGCCACAGAAGCATCTTTAACCATCAGCTTGTGCCAGCTGGGAGATCAGCCCATGCCAATGAACCTCCCAACACATTCCTGCACACAAGCCAATTAATTATTAATAATTCAGACCATGGACCCCTCCTGAATGTCTGAGCAGCAAGTCCAGCTGAGATACTGCATGAACCACATCCCGAGTTCCAGCCAAGCCCAACCTCACAGGGAGCACACAATGCAGGCAGTTACTCAAACCAAAGCTGGGTTTGTGTCACAGAGGGGTACTAATGGCAAATAATGAAGTTATTATCTAATATTTAAAAACAGGAACAGATTGCTACATATTCAGCATGAGGAACCATTTAATTGCAAGCACAATTCTAGCAGCTGGTTGGAAACGACAGGCTTGTCCACAGAGCAAAACCCAACATTTCTCATTGCTCCTGTCATCAGGGAATAAACTCCTCCAGGAGCACAGAGCACGAATTACCAAGGCAAAGGTGTTCTGCTGGGTGCAAGGGTGGCTTCCCAGCACACACAGCCCAAAAGCAAAAGCCTTGTTCCCACCAGAACCAAGGAATATCTGCTCTGTCAGGCCTCACAGAACAGAACTCCTGCTCTCCTCCACCTCCTGCTATGTTCTCACAGAAGCTCTGGAAGGAAAGTGATGCTGGTACTCAGTGCTTAGGTCATGGAGCAGAAGTGATTTGTCCATATGTTTCCTCGAGGAGAAAAGACTGAATAAATGAAGACACAATACCAGACATCCCGGGTGGCTTCTAGGATGATGTAAGTTCTTTTAAAAATAGCTTATTTCTTATAGGTCTCCTTTGAAATAGTTCAGAATTTACACAGGTAACCTCTAAGTGTGGGAAACTAAGTTATAAATATATTCTGCAGCAATTACTAGAGAAGGTTCAAGTGCTAAACATGTGTGTAAATTCAATATTGCTCCCGAGTCAGCAGGGCTTTACGGAGCAGCTGGAGATGAACAATCAGCACAGGAGATGATTTCCTGAGGCCAGCAGGTTCTGCAAGCTTGGGGAAATGATTATTTTGACCAGTTCAACCCAACAGAGGTAGAGAAACCTATGTCCTATTTTTATTTTTTTTTAATTTAAGACATGAATTGTGAGCTGACCAAGATCCAACTAACCACTCAGAAATGAATATCCACAATGGCAGCTCGTGTTAGGGATGTTAAGGAATTTAAGTGAAGCTTAAATTTACAGACCCTACAGTAAAGCACCATGAAGAACCAAACATCTCCTCCCTCCTCAGCCCCACAGAACTGGGCTGGTTTTGCCCACCTGACACTACTGGTGCAGCTTTCACCCTCTCCAGAAACACACACATACACACACACACACCAACTACACTGAAAACACTGAATTAAACCCAGGCCTCAAAGCTTGACTTTCTTGGTAAATGAGGAAGTCAGTGACAACAATGAATATTGTAGGTTTGAATATGACTAATTCTGTCAGAAGATTCTAAGAGCTAGTAGAAAGTAGCTGGAGTCTTCCATGAGACCCTGCAGGCACAGCAGCTCACGGCTGCACTGACACTCCCGGCAGAAAAACAGCAGAGCAGCTTCTTGTACTTTCCCACTGGTGACCAAGTGTGATTAAACTCAGAATCTGCTTTCTAAGCGAGTTCAAAATATAAGTTTTCTTCCCTCTGTGCCAGTGACGTGCCAGGTAGTGAACAATCAACAACCCCACGTATTCCATGTGCTCTGAAGCCAAAAGTCTGAGCTCTCAGCCTGCACAATGAACCTCAGCCACACCACCTCTGCTCTCCTTGAAGAAAAGGTTAAACTGGAAGACAGACCCTGCCTACAGGCACTTGGGAACAATGGGCTGATTTTTCTGCCACCAATTATCGCCCTGGATAAGTATCAAGTATGTAGAATTATAATTTAACATACATCACTCCTAAACTTAAGGGGCTACTGACCTGTGGGGAGCTCCAGCCTCACCTTGCAGGGAGCTGCCTGGATATTTTGGGTCATCTCACAACAGCATCGTGCAACATCAGTGTGTAGAGGAAGGGAAGAGTATCCATCACAAAACTGACTTCCTGGCTGCTCACTTCTGCACAGCCACAGTGTCTGACAAAGTAATACCAGAATTAGGGTAACCACTGCAGCTGACAGTTCTCAAGTCAAAAGACACCACAGATCTGCTAGAATTTTATTAAAGTAGGTTGGCACTCGGTCTCACGTAGAGTGAAAAATCTGCAGTCACAGAAAGAGAGCTCAGAGCAAACAGGATTCATGAAGTGCACTAACTGACATTTCAGCAAGATCCACGTTGAAGTACTGCGAACTCAGACAACGCTGACATTTAGCAGCCCACAATTACCACCAGGATTTGTTACTGTTGCTCCACTGTGTAACACTGCAGCTCACCAAAGGTGCCCAGCCCAGGGGGTTCTACAGAACCTACAAGGTCAGGGTGACTTTTCTTCAGCCCCCATGTCACACACAGGCCACTCCGAGAGAGGGGGTTCCAAATGACAATAACTTTATTAGCTACTTTAGGACTTGGATACAGGTCTATCACAAAAAACCACTTTTTCAGAAAGGAGCAGGTATGACTTTAATAGAACCAAAACACCATTTCACACATCTCAGCCCCTGGAATAACACGTACACGTTCAGCCTAAAGCACCAGAGGCTGCCCCCACAAACTGCAGATGGCCAAGACAGACCCACCTTTGCATCCTGCGGTGGTGACTGCTGATCTAAGACTCAAAAACTGGACAGATTGAGAGCCCTGCAGTCCTTTCATATTAATAAACACCTAAGCGGAGAACTGCTTGGATGAGCCAAAAAACCCTTAAAAGGAGTAAATGATCCTTTGGATAACCGCCACTTAAGGCCACTTACAGGTAAAATACACGCTGACTTCTGTGCTTACACCACATCCCAGAAGGAGCAGATAAGCTCATTACGGCGCTGCAGGAAGGGATAAAAGCGAAGACCGAGGCTTCTCGGTGCTGGAGCAGCTCCAGAGCCCCGCAGCCACCGCCGGAGCCGTCCCGGCGTCCCCGCAGCCCGGGGTGTCC
>JAHLSL010000257.1:715789-740672 GCA_025920805.1 Petroica traversi | reverse complement strand
CGGAGAGCAGCCATCCGGGGCCGCGATGGATCTGGCGGACGCGCTGCCCCTCGGGGAGCTGGCGGCCGCTTTCGCCGCGCTGCCCGTGTTCCCGCTGTTCGACACCGCCTACTTCATCATCTCCGTCCTCTACCTCAAGTATGAGCCCGGTGAGTGCGGCCCTTGGCCCGGGGAGGGTCGGGGGGAGCTCCGGTGCCGCTGTGCCGGCACAGACCCCGCATTGCCCGGCACCAACAGGTTCTGCCACCTGCCCGTCCCTCTCCTCTGCCTGCTGTCACCGGCCCGGGGACAGCTCCGGTGCCGCTGTGCCGGCACAGACCCCGCATTGCCCCGCACCAACAGGTTCTGCCCGTCCCCCTCCCCAGCCGCCTGTCACAGGCGATGTCACAGCTCTGACACCTGTGCCTAAATATAAAGCAGAAAACCCCCCACGAACCCGTGACTCTGATTTTGAGAAATAATCTTGGATTTTATTTAAGACCGGATTCCGGCCACATTGAGGTATTTAGGTTCGGTCACTTGGCTGCCATCCCAGGACTGAGGGTTGCGTTTCTGGCCGCCCCTTGGCTTGAATATTTTTGTGGCGGTACCTTCCTCCTATTTATATACAAAAGGGCTGGAAGTGAAAGCTTGGTTTTTCCCACCGTCTGGACCATGCCCTGAGCTGTTCTCAGGCACCATAACTGACCTTGCTTTGTTTGTTCTTTTGGGCTTATCTTGCACAGATCGATAGATCTGCGCCTTGGCTTTCACCTTCTGCCTTGTCACAGCCTGGCTGTGCCTCGGTCTTTTCCAAACGCCACCTTCTCTTTGTATTTTTGACAACGCGTCCAATTCTCATGCTCTGTTTTAAGCAGTTTAACTGACACTGCCCGGTGATTGAGGGGAAAACCAATCCGAGCTCAGGAATGATTTTCAAGCCTGTTTTGTGTGACCTCTGAGCCGCACAATCCTCACGCTGTTCCCGTTAAACTCCCTGTAAACAAGTGCTGGGTTTTCCAGGCCTGATCACTCCCAGCTGCCTTCCAGTGTGGAGCCCTGAGCTGAACAGTTTAACAGGCAGCCCACACAAAAATAGCTTTTAAATATATGCAAGCCCAGCAATCCACTTGGGACTGGATAAGGCCGGGGTGTACTTTTCCCCAGATTCCTGCAGTGCTCCCATCCCACAGCTCCTGGGCTGAGGATCAGTGTCAGGACAGAACCGTCCTCTTTCCTCCTTGGAGACAGCATGGCTTCGTGGAGCCAAGGAAAAACAAGTGTTACTAAATTTAAGCCTCAAGCTAAACCTCAGGTTCCTATAGAACCAGTTTCATGTCTCGGCTGTTGCAGCTGTCTCGCTGCCGCTGTGTTTTCAGCTGGTTCAAATGTCCCCGGGGATGGAAGAGCCTGGGCACTCACAGCTTTGGCTGGTGCTGATCCACCTCCTGCTGTTTAAGGTGGACCAGGTAATCGTGTTGACTTAACATTTTTATCATTTTCTCCCTTTGTCTGCTCGCTGAACAGAGTTTTGTATCTGAAATGCTGCATGAAGGATTCTGGAGGAGTTTAAGGTGATGAAACAACCTCACAGAATTTATGTTAATGGGAGGTTTCCTTCAAAAAGTACAAAGGTGGATGAAAATTGCTACAGGAATTAAAAAGAAGGCCATAGCAGATTGTGGGGGGAGACCACGAAGTATTTCCAGTCTAGTACAGGAGTGGGGAAGGACCCTCAAATCCTCTTCTCTCAAATAAAGATTAAGAATTCCTGTTCTGTTTTTGCAGGTTATCTTATGAATGAAAGAGCTGAACAGATTGTTCTAGAGGGCACCTAGGTTGAAGCAGAGGAGAGAATGGTACTAGTATGCATTTTATTTTTAGACTGTAAAAAGACATTGATTTCAAGGGAAAAAAATGTTCTTTCTGGTAGCAGGAAATAAAGGAGAGAATTTCTCAGCCAGTTCAGTAACTCCTAATGACTCTGTTCACATGAGACCTTCGGGGGGTCTGCAGGCTGTGCTCATTTCTTGACCATCTCTAGTACTTCTTTGGGCTTCATGCTTTGGTGTTTTGTTTTACAAGTGCTTTTCTTTGAGCTGCTTTTTGGGAGATCATGCACCTTGAGCCTTTCTCTTACTGGAGCTTGAAGTTGCTGCTTAATTGCTAGATCCATCTTCTCACTGAGGCTGGATTTGATGGCCTTGAGGGTCCCCTTCCAGCATTGGTGACTCTGTGATTCCCAATTTTTTTCACAGGAGCCGTGGAGATGTCCCGGAAGAGCCCTTTTGCCTCCTGGCTCTGTGCTATGCTGCACTGCTTTGGGAGCTACATCCTTGCTGATCTGCTGCTGGGAGAGGCACCCATTGGCTACTTCAGCCACAACTCCAGTGTCATCCTGGCCACAGCAGTGTGGTGAGTGCCCTCCTGATGGGGAGGGAGGTGTGCAGGGAGATGCTCTCCCAGTGTCACACAGCTCAGATCTCACTGGGATTCACTGGGGAGAGCAGAGGTGAGCTGGGGCAGCCTGTAGGCTCTTGCACTCCTGGCTCTGGTTCCCAGTTTCCCTGACCAGTTGTCTAATGCTGTGATTATCTGGGCTGGGGCACTTCTATTCATAGCAGCCACTACTGGGCCAGGGCCAAACTGCAGGAGCAGCAGCACCCACAGATCCCACACAGAGAGAGGAGTGGCACTTCCTGAGATCTGGGGGCATTTTATTCATTGTGTTGGTGAAATGTGCACAAATTAACCTTTAGCTTCCTCAATGTGTAGGGGATGTTGGTGCTTTTGCGTGGCAGAATGAGCATTGTTGGGAAACATTGTAAATGAAATTTTCATAAACATAAGCCTTGGAATAAATCCATCAGCCACCTGGTTTTCTCTACTTGAGAAAATAAAGGGAAAAGTCTTCTTTCAGGGCTGAAAAATATGGCATTCTGGAAAAAGTAGTATTTGAAACCTCTCCTCTCTCTGTAATATAATTTCAGTGTATGTAGCTTCTTGTTCTATATGAGCTGATGCTTCTGGACTGTACAAGACACAAACTTCTAAAAAGTTATTAATTAAAATTATTGAGCTTTATTCAAGATGGAGTATTAATAGGGAGTGCGCTCTGAGTTACTGAGGTCTCACTGAGTTGTTGCTATAGAGGAGCTTTGTTGCATGCTGGTTTCCCTTTAGAATTAGCTATGAAATTAAGAATATTTTTATTTTTTCTTCTTCACTCTCACCTGCCATAACTGACCTGCATCCCCTCTCTGCATATCCCAACGAGCTAATCTGTGGTTTCTTTGCAGGTACTTGATATTCTTCTGCCCCATGAACCTCTTCTACAAGTGTGTCAGCTTCCTGCCCGTCAAGCTCATCTTCGTGGCCATGAAGGAGGTGGTGCGGGTGCGCAAGATCGCGGCCGGGGTGCACCATGCCCACCACGTCTACCACCACGGCTGGTTTGTGATGATGGCCACGGGATGGATCAAAGGTGACACCTGAGATGCTCCAGAGGCTGCCAGGGGGGCTGGGACAGTCTGGGGGCAGCTCAGGGGGAGCAGCAGGGAGGGGATGTGGGCTGGGTTCCCAGCACAAAGGTGTTTGAGCATCCTCGCAGAATGGCTGAAGAGCTGGAGACAGGGGCTCTTTATTCTTTCTCCTGTGGTCTCTGACCTCACCTGTGTCTTTTCAGGGGGTTCTGCCAGTCAGTTTTCCTTTAGCTTGTGTTTGGAGTGAGCACTTGAGCATCAGTAACTGGAAGAGGCAGTTGCCTTTTCTGTGCATCGGGGTCCACTTGGTAGAAAGTCAAGGAAGTGTTTTCCCTGCTTTGTTGGTTTGGACTAACTGTTATATTTGGGGAGAATGTCAAGAACCCTTTGTCCCCTTGAGGATCCAGAGATCTCTGCTGTGGCAGTTTCAGCTCTTTGACACCTTTCTCTGTCTCACAGGTTCTGGTGTGGCCTTGATGTCAAACTTTGAGCAGCTGCTCCGTGGGGTCTGGAAGCCTGAAACAAATGAAATTCTTCATATGTCCTTGTGAGTCCTCAGCCTGGGAATTCCCAGTCAGACCAAGAATCAGTCAGGGCTGGGTGCAAACCTTCAGAAAACCTCTTTCTTTCTCTTGCAGCCCCACGAAGGCCAGTCTCTATGGCACAGTCCTCTTCACTCTGCAGCAGACTCACTGGCTGCCCATCTCCGAAGCCAACCTCATCTTCTTTTTCACCATGTTCATGATAGTTTGCAAGGTAAGCTTACAGCAGCTTTGCTGCCAGCAAATTACAGAACCTAAACTGGGCATATTCACCTTCCTGAGCCACTTCAGAATTCACTGACTGTAGGATCTGCTCAGGAAATTCAAGGCTGAATTCTCCGTAACATAAGCAGATCCTTGTGCCTCGAGTCCTGTAGCAGCAGGGGCTTTCTCTGGGGTCAGTAGGACACTCACTGCTCGGTGTTTCCTTGCTCTGTGTGATCTCTGAGTGTCCCCTGTTGCCTGCAGGTTTTCATGACAGCCACTCACTCCCACGCCTCACCCTTTGCTCCCCTGGAGAACCTCGTCTGCCCCGTCCTCTTTGGCTCCGTTTCCAGTGGGCACCCAAGCCACCACCACGACCACCACGGGGCCTCCCACGAGGTTTCCCACCCTCCTCCTCCTCCTGCCAAGTCCAAAGAGGAGCTGAACGAAGGCACGAGGAAACGGAAGGCAAAAAAAGCTGAATAAAAAAGCAGTGGCACAGAAAATAGGCCAAGAAAATTCTTCCAGAGCTGAGTCTCAAAGCCACCTGTGACCTCCTTTATGCTCCAGTCCTTCTCAGACTCCAGAGGAGAGGTGGAAGCCAGGACACTGCCAGCTGGGTCCCTGAATTTCCTTTTTGCTCTCTGTGCTGCTGCTTGCTTCTTGGTCTCTGCCTCTCTATTCTGATCAGATTTTCAGGGATTTGTAGGTTTGTGCCAGAGTGGTGAGTGCCAGTTCCCAAGCTGTCAGCAAATCTGATGCAGCATTTTCAATTGATGTGAAATCTTTCACTGTGTTTATTTATGAGTGAGGGGAATGGTTTGTGCTCCTACAACTCTTTAATGTCCCTTGAGTTTTCTCTGACCTTTTCAGTGTCTGCCAAAACAGCAAACTGTTAAGACACAATCAGTGTGGAAATCAGGTTTCATACTCGAGGAAATTAAATGGCCTGGTATGAGCCTGGCCTGGTTTTTCCCAGCTCCCACACCTGCCATATCTCCAAGTAATATGACATTTTATATGCAATAAGGACATGGCCTTTGGCCGAGCCAAACCCTGCTTCCCTCAGCTCAGTTCCCTCTGATTCTGATGGTCAGGACATTGTAATTTGCTTAACCAAGTCTGTGTTTGCAAGAGCTCTGAAGCTGTGAAGTGCTCCCAGTGCCATGTGTTGGCACTGTCACTATCCTGAGCTGTGTGTGGCATTGCTGCACGTTGTTAGTGTGTCCCACCCCAAACCTGATCCTACTGAACCAGGGGAGAAGCATGGCTCTGGTTTGTTTGTAATCCTGTGGGATACAAGAAGAGTGTGTGTGAGTGTAAGTATTTATTACTATTTATTTGTAATTTCCAGGGCACCCAAGTCATGGACCTCAATCTGGCTTTTTTTTTTTTTTAACGTTGCAATTGGAACTTCTAATTCTGGCCCTGAGCCCACAGCCTCGTGCTGGTTTGGGCTTGCAGTGATGCTGGTGTGCTACAGGACAGCCTGAACACTCCCTGGCTGCAGAAACAACCTTTCCTGTATTCTTAAATTAAGATAGAAAGGCTGAAGCAGTGCATTTCACACCAGCTGATGACAAACTACTTTAAAGGACTGATAAAAGCACATCAGCTGAAAATACTGATTACCTTCTGCAGGTCCCCTCGGGCCAAACTGCTGGGCTGTGAATGCAGCTTGTGCCCTGTGAGTGAAGAACCTGAACTGCCTTGCATGGCTCAGGAGGGGTCTGTCAGCTCATTCATGTTCTGCTTAGTGAACACTGGCTTTTAGAGTAGTTCAAAGCTGTTCTTATAACTGATTTTGTTCTTATAAATGGCATCTTCCAAGGGCTGGGGTCACCACGGTGAGAGTGGCACACCTGGGGATGTAGCACTGGGCATTTTCCATCCCTAGCAGTGAGGTTTGCTGCTGTTTCCATCCCAGCTGGGAATGGAAACAGGATTTCAGAGAAGTGGGGGTTTGTGTGTGTGTGTCCCTGTTCAGAATTGCAACTGACGGTTAATTAAAGAAAAGAAGCCATCCCTGTGAGCAAGCAGAGGAAAGCCAGTCAGAAAGGTCAAATGATCTGTGGGCTTGGGCTTTGACAGTGCCTTAATTTTGTGAGTTTCCCTCCCCTTCAGTAGAAAGCAGGAATTCTGCCTGCCAGCTCCACTGTCTGGTCCTGCAGGTGCTGCTCTGCTGGATCCTGATGTGTCACGAGCATGCACGAGACTGAATAAATGTTTTATGAGATGTCTGATCCAAGGGGAATTTTGTTTTATAAAAGCCGTCAACAAATAAAAATTGTGAAGTGACTCTGATTGTCCAGTGGCACCTGAGGAAATCCCTGTGTCTGTTTTACCCTCCCCAGTCCTGGCAGCCATGCAGGAACTCTGTGTCACCAGCTCCTGGTGACAAAATTATTCTGGTTGAAGAAGGAGATCAGACTTTATGTCCTCCAGCTGTGCCTGAATATGTTATAAATGGAAATAACAGGGTAAAAGGTGTTTGTGGTGATGTCCTCTGAGATTTCCTCAGATTTCAGGGATGGAGATAAGAAAGTTGACTCCTCTGGTGTTTTTACCAGTTGTCTCTCTTTTTCCTTATGTCACCTATGAGGGAGAAGGACATTAACCTGGGAGTGGTAAATACACACACACACACAATTCCTGCATAGTTATCTAGAGTATTAGTATTTAAAACTGGAAAAATATTCTCTGCACAAGAGAGAATATTTAGTGTTGTCCCATAGCTTCTGCTCTGAGTGCAGAGGCTTTGCTCTTCAGTCTTTGGATTCTGAATCAAATCGAACTGAGTCAAATCACAGCTTCTAACCAAGCACATAGAGAAGAAATATTCCAAAAGAGGTTAAAATTGAAACTCTGAACTCCTTCAGAGTTCCCAACAGGAATGGGATTAGTTTTGAGAAGACAACAGCCACAGAGGAGTCACAAGTTCCATTCAGTGAAACCTTTCCCAGAGAGAGAGAGGGAACCTGTCTTGAATTTCCATGGCTCAGCAGTGGCACTCTGGTGCCATTCCAGGCTGGTGTCCTTCATCCCCAGAAGCAAAAATGGGCCTTTGGAAAAGCAGCACATTTAAACCAGGGCTGCAGGGGCACGGGGCTGCTCCAGCACCTCTGGGAAGCCCCACCTGCCCTATCCAGACACTCCCTTCCTTCAGGCTCTGCTCCAAACAGAAAGAAAAGGGGAGTGGGGTGTTTCCTGATGGGATGGAGGAATTTGTTTCCACAGCTCAGAGCTGGAAGTGATGAGGAAAGCATGACACGGCCAATCAACCTAAACAAGAATCTGCAAAGGCCTGTTTGTATTTTTAAGGGTTTCTGTTGTCTCCTCCTTACCCCGATTTAACTCTTTTTAAAAGTTTATAAGCACTCCTTAATTTAGAGCAGAAAAGAGTGTAAGCTGTGTTGGAAAAGGGAATTTCCATTGGTGTGATCCAGCAATGGAAAAGCTCAGTGCAAATCTGACACTAAAAAAACAGCTCAGGAAATAAGGGATCACAATGTTTCAGGTGGTTTAACCATTCCCCTGCCCTGTGACACCCAGCTCAGGGTTATTTTGCTCAGCACCTGGAAGTGAACAGGCTGATGAGAGCAGGTTTTTCACGTCCTTTGAAGAATCCCACGATGTCTCTGGAGTCTCTGGCTCCACAGAACATTGCCAGCTCTGCTGAGCCCAGGGCAGGACAGGAGCCTGCCAGGGCTCAGGGGCTCAGACTTCCACAGGACAGACGTCATTCCCTCCAGAGATGTCCTGATCTGATAACTTCTGATACTGACTCCAGCGAGCCCAGGCTAAAATTAGCAGTAGGTTTAATCCTCAAAGAGGCCCTGGGTGCCTGCTGGGAAAAGCAAATGTTTCAGTTGCTGTTTCAGCATTTCATGTGGATTGACAGGTTTCCCTTTCCTGCTGCAGAGCCAAACCCGGTGCCTGCAGCTTTTCCATCGTGGCAGATCAACTCCACAGACAGGGAAAGCTCTACAGGCCTTATGAATTTGTAATAAAATTAAACAACAACAACAACAACAACAAACAAACCCAGAGGATAACTTTACACAGAGCATTAATAATTCTTCACAGTAAATGAAGTAACAAAAAGAGGAGGGCAAAGGAAAGAACTTCTGTACTGAAGAGTTTGTGTGAGAAAGCCAATTCAAGAGCACAGAGACAGAGCAACCAGTGTTCTTGGTTTCCACTTTTCCTTTTGTTATTGATGCAATATTTACATTGTTGTACTCTTTGTCCAAAGAATAAACAAATTATATAACCCAGCGAAGCAGAAAGACCCGGAGGATAAAGATGGATGTTACCTTGGCTGTTCTCCTGCACAGAAGTTGTTCCTTTTAACACTTGCCAGGTGAGCAGCTGCCAAATGCCTCCTCCTTCCTGCAGCCTCTTTCATGGTGCTTTAAGGGCACAAAAAAGCATTAAAAATTAGACCTTTATGTGTTTCACAGCAGCAGAGCTTTATCTGGCCCTTAGCTATGATTCTGTTTTATGGTTCTTGTGTTATTCTTTAGAGGATGTAGCTGGCTCCTGTGAGGCTGGGCTAAAATGGCATTTCCTATGGCCTCGGATACCCAGGATTTTTGCTGCAGCAAAGATTTTTCTCTCAAAGTGTTTTAATTCTTTGCCGAAATAATGAGAAATCAGAATATGCATCTGTACAAGTCTTCCAGAAAGCTCTCAAAGGTTGTTTGGATTTAGTGCGAGCTCCTTCCACTCATAAAAACAGGACACAGACAGGGCAAACCACTCACAACTGGGAAATGATGCTGTTGATGCCAAAGGCTCTGCACAGTGGGTTGGTATTTTCCTCTTTAGGATGCTCTTAGAGTCGGCCCCAAGGCATCTGGTGCCCATCGGCTGCAAGGAAATGCCAATTAAAGGGGTTTGAATTTCATCAGACATCAACACGACTTGGTGAACACCCACAAAATCACCTCCCAGCTAAGGATTTAATCCTGCTCTGAACGCAGCAGTCTGAGAACGAGCTGTTGGGGGCTGATGGCTCAGGGAACAGGCAGAGAGTGAGAAATCGGTTCCCTGTCATGCCAGAGCCCACGCTGCCATCCTGAGTCACAGTTGCTACTCACTTCACCTCTGTGATGACATCTGTGACAAAAAGATGTTGATAGTGCTAAGATCAACAGTCATGAATACCTTGGAGTCTGGTCTCTCTTTCTCACTTGTGCATTTGCATCTTTCACACATTATCCTTAGAAAAAGTGCCATTTATATTTCCTTATCTGTTTCCCCGTACTTGCCAAAAGCGAATTTGGGGAGGGAATTTTTTTTCAGAGCTTGTGAATGTCAGGAAGAATCGGTGGGAGACAGTGATTCCATCTTAGCCTTAGGGTTCAGGTAGGCCATAGCTCTGGAATGCAGGAAAACAGGTCGGAGGTGTTTAGAGGCTGCAACATTTTTATAGCCCGAGGAAATCCAGAATGTCCCCGGAAAAGGTTTGGTTGGCTGACTTTGGTTGGTTTTGATTTGCAAATTACAGTGAGCTCCCCCAAACCTGTAACATGGACTCGCATTCCTGCGGGAATTCCAATTTATCCTAGCCCCTGGTGCTCCTCAATGGAGCTGTCAGGTCCTGGCATTCCAAAAAATGCTCTGCAGACTGGGGACCTCTGCTCCTTCTGCCCCAAGTGCTGAACCAGCGAGTGAGGCTGATTTTCTTTGTGTGTGACAAGAACGGATGACAATGGCAGGGAGATGCACAGAACACACCCCACACTGCAGAGCCTTGAAATGCAGGCTAAAAATCCGTGACTTCGGAATCCTGGTGTTGGTTTAAATTAGATTTAGAATAATGTAGGCTAAACCCTAATGTAGGCTCTGTGCTGCTTGTCTGTCTCTCGGGGTGAGGCTCCCTGCCTGTTTGATTTATGACAGATTAGGATGTCGGTTAATCTCTTATTTGGGGAGATGACTGTGGAGGTTAATCGAGTATTGTCTGCAAAAGGAGCCCATAAATGCAGATTACTAATTTTTCAGTAATTATTCCTCTGTATGCCAGAGGGATACAGCCAGGGATAGACACCAGCCTCTAAAATCTCATTTCACCAGAGAACCAGGAAAAGCACAGCAGCTGCTCTGGCTGACACTGGTTCTCTCTGACATGCTCAGTTCAGTTCCCTGGAAAAAGCAAAAATGCACAGAAATTATAGATTATGGTCTGCTGTTAGAGGCAGAAAGAGGCCCCGAGTGAGGGAATGTGCTGGGCTGGCAGAGCACCGTCCCTGGGAGCCCAGGACGTGGGGAAAGCAGCATTCCTGATGGGAAGAGCTGTCCTGAACACCTGCAGGAACACAGATCGAGCTATCCTGAACACCTGCAGGAACACAGCTCGGAGCAAAGTGAAACTGCAGCGTGCTGGGAATGCTGGAAAAGCAGCCTGGGAGAGACACTGGAGGATGCTCTGTGAGCAGGACAGGGCTGTGAGGGCTTCTCTGAGGGGGTTTCACCTTCTCTCCCTCTGCATTGCAAGGGCGTTTGGACAAAGATTGCTTTTCCCTCCTCGTTCTCTGCTGACAGCTGCAGTTTGAGCCCAGGCGCTGACCCTGGGGGTGAGAGCTGCAGCAGCAGCAGCCGCGGATCCCCCGGGCCAGGGATTGCACGTGGGCTGTGGATGCTGTCCTGCCCTTCATGACAAAACCAGGAGCAGCAGCCAACCAGCTCCAGCCTCTGCAATTCTGCTGGCAGCTGTAGCATCCCCCAGGAAGGGGATTTTCTTCTCTCCTGCTGATTTCTGTCTTGCTGGTATTTTTTTGTAAGTGATGACATTTTCCTTTTCCATTCTTTCCCCATGTGCTGCTCTTTTGGGGATGGTTCTCCACTCCAAATGTTGCCATAATTGTGCTCAGGGTAAACACCTTTTGGTAAATTCACTCCTGCCAGAAGGCAGAGGAGGGCACAGCACACTCGGTCTGCCTGGTGCTCAGGAACCTGCTTTAAATGGCTGAGAGGGCACGAACCATTGATGGTGCAAAATACCGAGAAAATGATGTCTAAAACAGCCAAAGGTGGTGAACAAAGAGATCTCAGGTGAGCAGCACCTGACAGGGAGTGCACCCCGTGCCTCAGGAAGAGCCCCTGGGATTCTGCCTGAGTGACAAACACCGTTGCTATAGAGATTTCTGTTCTCCTCAAATACAGACAGATCCTGCCAGGATGCAGTGATATTCCAGCCAACCATTTCCTATCAAAGTAGCTGAAATTTTCCCAGGCTTTCCTTAAAAACAGGAGCAGGCAGCATTCTGGAGAGAGGCACCACAGACTGGGGTTCACTGCCAACACTCATCTCCCCTTTAAGGAGAAATCTGTGCTGGGAGCCCAGACAGCACCACGAACTTCAGTCCTGACACAGGCCAGGATCTCCTCTGTGGGAAGATGGTTCCTCTTCCTTTCCAGCCTGAATCTTTTTCCAGGTAAATCAGATGAAAAGTCCTGGAGCTGCTGAAATCATCAGGCACTCCCTGCTCATGTTGCACTGCAGTGAGGCGGCTGCTCAGCAGGGAAGCTGCTGTTTGCAGCTTCATTTGCTTAGGATGGGGTAGGGAAGGCAGAATTCTGCATTAAATCAGGAACTAATGGCACTGACAGCAAAGCCACCTTCAGCCCAGGCACTACTGAGCATTTCCAGCCTGTCCAGGCACGAGGCTTTCCCAAAACCCCGGACAGCACACGCTGCATTCCCGTCCACCGCTGGAACAGCAAGAAGTGTTTGTGGAGAACTTCTCCTCTTGGACAATGCCCAAATATTTCCCACTTCCTCTGCCCACTGGGACACAGTTGCCAGACTGAGCTCCTAAAGTGGTAACTGGCAGTGGGTAGCAGTGACTCAGATTTTCGGGAATTACAGAACTCAGTTTCCCCCTTCTGAAAAATCTTTGCCTCGGACTCCATTTTTAAACAATAAAGCACAGCCTTAGAGGGGCTCTCAAAACCACAAAAAGTGCCTCCCAAGGGTAGGAAACGCTGCAGGATCTCCTGCAGTGGGTGCAGGGTGGTGAATGTGCTGTTTGGACAAGGAGGTGTCTCCAGCCTGGGCAGAGAGATCCGTGTTTGCAGAACAGTTGAAGCTGCAGCTTCTGGACGGAATCCATGAGAACTGCAGAGGAGCTGAAATTTAAGGTTGAACTCGGTGATCTTGAGGTCTTTTCCAACCTGAATGATTTATGATAAGTCAGCTGTAAGGGCGCACACAGTGTTGGGATTTTAACTGCAACACCTGCCCGAGGTGTGTTAGACCTCACACATTTTTGGGAACAGTTTTGGGATGAAGGATGTAACACATGATCAGATTTCAGCCAAAAGACAATAAATTAAACCCACTCTCTCACTGCAAGGTTTGGAATTCCTGTGGGCTGGAGTGTAAAGTGACACAAGAATTCCCTTTAACTCCTGCAGTCTTGGTGAGAGCTAATGAATTATTCCAGGGCTTTGTGCTAAGCCTTGCTCCCTGTGGGACAGCAGTGCAGACAGAGAATTCCCACCCCGAGGGAGCTCTTTCCTCTTTCCTTGTCTGACACTGGCACAGGCTCCATCCGTGATCACTTTTCACTTAGGCCAGTCCCAAGGAAAGCTGCAGACAGAGCCATTCCCCCTCCTAATTTTAGCACTCCTTCTTGTACTGCTTTATCACATGGTTCTGTAGGGCCACGAATGTTTACATAATTTTGGGTAGAGAATATGCCAGTTCTGAAGAAATTTAATCTCATATGATAAAACATACCTTTCTATTTTTTACATTAAAAAATATATATTTATATATTCTCAGTATCTTTTAATTTTGCAGGTATGAAAAGTATCCTTGAATATAATATTGTGTCTCATGAACAGGAGATGCTGCTGGGACAGCACTCTCATGCTGTGGTTGTGTGCATGTATGTGCTTAATTTCTTTCTATTTGCTTTGTTTGCTTAATTTATCTTAAATTTCCCCAGCTGGCTGTCTGATTTAATTCAGTGGATGCATCACTCAAAAGGTGTCACACAGATTTTTCTGGAAAGTGGGAATCTCTCCTGTAAAAGGCACAGCAGGGGAAGCAGTGTAGGAATTTCAGACTCGGCTGTGTATGAAAAGCTTCCCTGGGAGCAGAATTGCCTTTTATTTGGGCTCTTTCTCACTGCTGAGCTGGCCAACAGCACAGCGGGGGGGCTTAAAATGGGATGGAGGATTTGCTGCAGCAAGGTGTAAGAAATGTGTTTTTCTGGATCAGTGCTGCTGTATTCTGTAACTAAGCAATCCAAAATGTCTCCATCCACAGTTTTCATCTTGTTGTTTTTTAATCATAGAAACCCAGATTGGTTTGGGTTGGAAGGGATCTTTAAGCCCATCCAGTGCCACCCATGGCAGGGACACCTCCCACTGTCCCAGGTCACTCCCAGCCCTGTCCAGCCTGGCCTTGGGCACTGCCAGGGATCCAGGGGCAGCCACAGCTGCTCTGGGCACCCTGTGCCAGGGCCTGCCCACCCTCACAGCCAACAATTCCTGCCCAATATCCCATCCAGCCCTGCCCTCTGGCACTGGAAGCCATTCCCTATCCCTTGCCAAAGGGCTGTTTCCATCTGTACAGCACTCTCAGGGATGCACAGGGTGGGATTGGGGTGTCTGGCAGGGCCAGGGGATGGACTCTGTGACCCCTCTGGGTCCCTTCCCACCCAGGATATTTTAGGATTCTATTTTATGATTCTGTGATTCACATTCCTGGCTGGAGGGGTTCTGCCCTCAGTCCTTCCATGCAGACCTGGCTGCAGAAATCAATGCTCTCCTGGAGAAGGCATATCCAGAAGCACAGGCCCAATGTTTGAGGTAAATCACCTCTCTCCTGTCTGTCCTGTCCAAAGGCCATCAAAACGCGTGTGATAGAACAAAAAACACTCTCAAAACGCTCAGATTTTCCATCTCCTCAAAAGTCTAATACTGCTGTACCAATTTCCTAGAACTTCTGAATAAAGTCTATTTTTAAGATAGAGTTGTCTGGATTTCAAGATTCAGTTAGGTGGCTCATCACCTTCAAACACCTGGACAACAGGGACAAAGGGACATATCATCCTTTCATTTCTGTGCTCAACTGGGAAAAATGTGCCATGTATAAATTCCACTGGATATGCTTCGGGGGTAAATAAATCCTAATTACACTGATTTGCTCAGAATTTCTGGTATAAAAGAGGCAATTGAAACTTGGGGGATCCTTCTGTGGCAGAATATAGGCTTGAAATGTTGCAGCAAATAACCTACAGTCATGAGGTTCCTTGTTACTGGGTCATTTATAGTCCAAAATCCCTGAAATTTTCACAGGAGAAAGCCTTAGCAAGGGATTTTGAATATCTCAGTGTCTCTTGCAGAGTTCTGGCAATTAGAGTTGCATGTCCCTGCCTGTGGCAGGGGGTTGGAATGGGATGATCTTTAAGGTCATCTTTAAGCCATTCCGTGATTCTCTACCACTGATGTTCACACTCAGCTAAAACTTAAACAACTTAATTTTTCCCATATCACTGTTTTTACAGTAGTAGTGAAGAGTCCTCCACACTGCCGAGGTTTGCTCAGTAACCAGGGAAAAAACACAAATCCCCCTTGCAAAGAGCCAGAAATGAAAATGCCATAGCAACAAGCAGGGACAGAGCAGGGTGTCACTCTGCAGGCTGGCACCAGCTCCTGCTTCTGCCTTAAGTCCTCTGCTCACCCCTAAGCCCTGAGAGCTCCCCAGCCCAGCTCAGTGTCCTTGAAGCACTTTGGTGACAGCCTCCAGGAGAAACCCACACCCAGAGCTTTAAGCCTTGCACAAGGGCAGGCTCAGACACCTGCAAAGTGCCAGGTGACTTCCTCAGGTTGTTTTGGCTTTAGGAAGGGAGAAAGTTTTGCTGAACCAAGAGAATAAACACACAAAGTCTCAGGGGGTGTAACTGGAAGCACAAATAAATAAATAAATAAATAAATAAATAAATAAATGACCAAATAAATAAATAAATAATCCACTAAGTATTTGTACAATTTTGTCTGATTTCTCTTGAGTCACTTCCACCAGAGATCAGCAGCAGAGGGACTGAGACAGGAGCTGAGCCAGCATTGCTGCAGTCTGACCTCTCCATGGCTGAGCAGACCAGACAGAGCCGTGTCACACGTGCAGGTGACACCCTCAGGGGACACTGGGGCAGAGTGTTCCTCACAGTGTCCTCAGCATGTGCCTGCAGCTCCCAGCAGAGCCACCACCAAGATTCCAGTGCTCCTGTCCCCTGGCAGGCACGGCTCAAAGGTTGCACTGTGGGTTTGCACTCTGAGCTCATTCTGTGCTTCCAGGCTCCATGGACAGTGGATGCTGCCCCTTCCCAGGATCTCACTCTTCCCTGGCTCAACTTTCAGTTCCAGCCAAAATTCCCAGGCTCAGCCCCGTTCCTGCGGTTCTTCTCCCATAGCCAACCTCACAGTACCCATGGCCAAAGCCCCCAAACTAATTCTGCTTCCACTGCCTCACATTCATCTCTGGCAATGCCCTTTTACCTCTGGAAATGCTCTTCTCCCTGAGCACGGGGCAGGCTGGGCTCTGTCCCCATCCAGCAGGGAACCCACAAGGATGCTGTAATTACCAGCAAGTTTTCTGAGCATCCATGGCAATCTCAGGTGCACAGACAACATCCAGCCCATATCTCAGCTGTCTCTGTGTTACCAAAATCATTGGGATAAATAAACCCCCCTGACACTGCATTTTTGGTGTCAGTGAGTGAGGAATTACTTTATTCCTGTCCAGCGTTTGTGTGTGTGGCTGACAAAGCTCCAACTTCCACATGGACTCTGACACAAAACTTTATCACTTATTTTTAGCAAACAGAGAATATTCATCAGTTCCAAGTTACATAATTCTCCTTGTTAATTAGTGTTCTATCCTCTATTGGTTATTGATTTCTCACCCTTTTTGTTAATTTGGTCCACATTCTTTAGTCCTTTTATCATCTCTTTCTCACATGGGGAGTCTCCAACTTTTCAGGCCTTAATTTCCTCTGTACTTTCTGGTTACTCCAAAGTTCCTGAAGGGCCATAAATTTAAGATTCCAGATGTCCAAGCTTCAACATCCTTTGGCTTTCTTTATTGAAGCTGGTCAGGGTTAGTTTTAGCAACTTGAGGTTTCGGTTATTTAGTGATCAAAGTAACAAGAAGATCCTGTAAAGAAGAAACTTAACTGAGAAAAAAAGCTAAAAGTGGACATTGTTTACAATTAATTAAAAATTAGTCAGTAAAGTTATATAATTTCCAACAACTGTGGCAGTGCATGAACACCAGCCTTTGTCTACCTATTGCAAGGTCTCCCACCCACCACAGACACTTGAGGATTCCAAAAGACAAATTGGACAAAAGATAACCAGTGAGCTGCTGGAAAAAGAGGATGGTTCAGAGAGTGAAGCAGAACAGCTGCTCAGCAAGAATTGCAAGGCACTGTCCCAGGCACCTCACAGCACAACCTGCAGTAAAGACTCCAGCAACCCTAAGCACAAGGACAACAATAAATACCTGAAACCACTTTGTCAGCAGTTCACTGGCGTCACAAATCACCAGGTTTTAGGGAATCTTGGACGCTGAGGATAGAACAGTGAGGAGCCAGGGCAGCTTCTGCAGGAGCTGGGCCACCACGCAGCTCTGGGCCTGAGGAACTGCAGGTCTTTCTGTGACAGACAGAATTTATTGGACAACATTTCCAGCATGTTAGGCAGGACGAGGATAAACCCCACACAACCTTCACCCTTTATGGGCTGCCAGGCTGTGGAATGTGCAAATTATCTGAGCAGGTGCAAACTGCTGTAGGGCAAGACAGTGTTATGACTGTGCTGCTGGGGATATCCCAGATCAGTTCTGCCCTTCACAGCCTGCTGAGGGACATTTGTTTCCAAATCTGTTTAGCATTTGATTTGCCACCACCTCCACTCCAGACTAACCAGGCTTGCAGTGATTTAGTCCTGATCCTCAGCAGACTCATTCTCAGTCTCCCACTGTGGCACTCAGACACTGGTGCTGCTTCTGGACTCTGTGGAGAGTTTTCTGCCTGGTGATGGCACCCACAGATTGCACTGGTTCCCATCAGATTGCCCTCCACAATGCACATAATCCTTTCCATTTCCACAGCAGAGCCTGACACTCTGAATACCCCCCAGCACGCTGTGCCTGAAGCTGGGGCACACTTTGAAGTACGAGCCTTGTCCTGTGAGGAAGGGGAGGAGATGCTGGAGCTGCCCTGGGCATCAGACAGACAACAGATAAGCCCAGCTCAAAGGACCTATTTCCATCAGAGCTCCCTCATGGGGGACAAACCCTGCTCTTCCAGCTGGGTTTCCAGGAGGCCACAAATGGGCATGTGACAGCTCTGCTGCAGAGATGGAGATTGCTGGCACAGCTAGGTCACTGAGCAGTATCTGTCCCACAGCAGTGTCCTGGTGGCTCTTGTGCTTGGTTGTTTTGCTCCCTCATGGAGAGTGCTGCTGGGTCTGGTGGAACAGCCTGGATTTCCTGCTGTTCAAAGGCAATCTGTCCAAACACAGCCAAAGCTCTCAGTTCTTCAAGCCTGTGAATGTGTTCTTACATATCTTTAGCAAGGGTAACATTCCCCTCATGCCTGGCAGCCTATCTAACCAGAGCCTTGAAGGAGATGTTCTGGGTTACTTGGAGAAGAAAATTATCTCTGTGGCTTATCCAGGGTGGAAGCTCTCAGCTGGGACTGCCATGAGCCAGCAGGATGTTTGGTGACTTGTTCAGCACAGCCAGAAAACCCCTCATCCTCCCTCTGTGGGTGTCAGTGTGAACAGCCAGGAGGGGGACAAATAATTTCCTTTCCAAATCCCACTTTGCTTGCAGAATTGGGCTGTCAGACACAGAACTTCTACTCAGGCAATTTGTTGAAGTGGTGCAGCATTATTATCTATCAAAACAAGACCAAATCAACAGGCATTTTATCCTGGCAGATCTCTTCAAGGGGACCTGGAACTGGGGAATGAAGAAACCTCTTATGTTGCCACACACTAGCAGGACCTTGAGTGCTGACAGAAAGGTGAGAAATATCAGCAGGTATTTCCATAGCTGTAAGCTCTGTGCTCTCCAGGCTGTTGGACATGGTCTGAAATCAAAAGACAATGGAAATAATAGTAACTAACCCTATTCAGTGCTTCCAATGATCAAGATATATATATATATATATATATATAAATCAGTATCCACAACCAAGGAGACCTAAAGAAGTTTTACAGACTCTGCCATTTACTCTTCACACATGTAAAATGCCACTGCAGCAAGGAAGGAAGTAATTTATTATTCCTCTGCAGAAAGGCAGCCTGCCTTAGACTGCAGCAAGAGAAATTTAGTCAGGAAAAACATTTCCTGCTAACAGGAAAACAATGGAAGCCCTGGGAGTGCTGTCTCCGTACCAGGAGCTGGGTGTCTGGCACTGAAGCTGTGAAAACAAACACATCAATCCACACACCACATCTGAAACCCACTGCTCTGGCAGCTCCCAGGTCATCCCCAGCCACTGTGGTTCTCTGACACTGTCCAAAACCTGAGGGAGTTGAGTGAATTGCCACCTCATTTACTGCATGCTGGAGGAACTGAGGAGCTGAAAAGGGATGTGCTGGATAAGGAGGGGAGTACAGAGGGTGCTTTGCTCATGCCTGCAGCCTCAGGTGAGGATCATATCCTTTCTGCTGGGCTGTGAGAAGGAAGCTTGGGGAAGGGAAATAAGCTCACTCTACAAATTTATCCCAGAATTATCACCACACTCCTTTAGCAGCTGAAAGAAATGATCTAGATACTCCAAATACCAGGCAGAAAACATACTAAAAAGTCTACCAAATTTAGAAAAAAACCCAAGCCAGAGAGTGTTTAAAAGGCTGCAGAAGGCACTGTGACAATGGGAGCTCTCCACATCCCCAGCAAAGTAGCCCCAGTTCCCCTGCAAGTGCTTGTTCATCCTTCCATCCCCTCCTTCCCCAAAACAGCATTTTTTTTACCTCAGTCTTTTTGGACTAACAGTGCATTCTCAGGGCTGATTCTCAGCTTCTCTGCTCTAATAGCATTTCTCCCTGTAGGGAATATGAACTGGATCTGCTGTAAAATAACCTCCTCTGGATCAGAGAGCATTGCTGATGACTTTGCCCTGTGTGCTGAACCTGCAGCCCCTGTGCACATAGCCCTGAAGGTAACACCCATCTAAGGGATACAGTGGGACACAAGGGTTTGCCAAGGGAAAGAACCAGATTCTTCCTTTCCAAGTAAAAGTACTTTTAGGGGGATTTAAAAACCAGTGACTAATTTATCCATTCTGGGATCTGTAAAAAGAAGCACACACTATCAGCCATCTGGATTCCCTTGCTTTAAAGCAAACTAAAGGACAGAGCACAGAGTGCTGCTCCCATTTCTCCTCGGAATACCCACTCCTTCCTCAGGGAAAAATCCACACCTTAGTATTTCCCAGGTTTTCACTGGAGCCATCTCTGTATTACAAGGGGCCAGCTCAGTTCATTTCATGTTGTACATCACAGAAATACAGCTATGGCTGCTCTCACAGGCTCACCAGAGCTCTAAAGGGCTTTTCTGTCTCTGCCCTCTCAGGATGAGGATAATCCACACAGAAGTGTTGGCCAGGCTTCTTGTCCTGGTGCCTTCCTACCCAGAGCTTGTGGGGCAGCTGTGCCAGCAGTGCCTGAGCTGGTGCAGGGTCTGTGCCTATCCTGTGCTCATCCCACTGGGAGGATTTCTCCAGGTGGGGCCCTACACACAACCCCCATCAGATTCCTCCATGGTAGGATCATTCCTGGGGCAGACAGAGCCCAACAATATTTCTAATTATCCATCTGTTATGAACGAGATGCAAGAAACACAATAAACAGAACAAGGAGGAGAAAAATTCTGTTTCTGTAGGAGCCCAGCTTGGAGACAAAGACAGGAGGAAGGTCCTGTGCCTTTGTGCTCGGCCATGCCCCGGCCTCATTGGCAACAGCTTCCACAAATGAGGGGAAAGTGGGTCATTTTGTTGTCAGGACAACAAAAGCACACACTGACCTAGATATGTCTGCAGGAACCTAATCTTGCTCCTGGCACAGACCACGGGGTTCAGACAGGACCAGGGGTTCCAGCTGGGGAAGCACAGCACACAAACAAGCTCCAAAATGTCCCTTTTCTGTGTGTGGCAGCAAGAGCAGCCTCTCCCTCCTCTGTGTGTCACGGTGTTGGCACTTGGTCCTGATGGCCAGCTGCTGGTGGCAGCTTCCTGGGATGGCTCCATGATTGTCTGGGATATGAAGGTTTTTGAGATGCTGCAAGCCCTTCCTGGGCACTCTGCTGAGTCTTTTCTACTTTTTGAGGCTGAAAAGGTGTTTTCATGGCTGAAAAGAGCTGTGGCAGCTTGGCAGCTCTGGAGCTTTAGACACACAGATATCTCCCAGCCATGAGCATTCTCCTAAATCCCAAAAGCAGTAAGAATCCCTTTGTGAGCTTCATTCTAATTTTATAGCTGAGGTGAGGTGTGTGAAAGTGTTTGGGAAAGGGACCTGTGCTGTTTCTGCTGCCACAGATCACAGTCTGTGCATCTGGAATTTGACTTCTGGCAGAGCCAGGTTTATTATCCAGGATATCCCAAAGAACTGTGCTCACATCACTTTCCTGTGGATGAGGGGCACAGGATTGTCTGTTCTTCCTCAGGTACAAAGGTACAGTCAGTCTTTAGTGTAGAGGTTCTGAAAGAACCACAAAATGGCAGCCATAGCCTTGAAGGCTGAGGACAGAAAAACCAGCTCAGGCCTTGCTATTCCTGTCTCCTTTGCCACCTCTTTCTTAGGTTGGTGCTGGTACCTGGGGACAGCAGAACTCATCCAGATCTCTGCAGAGGTGATAGATGTGTGGATGTTTTCTGCAGTGCTCAGCCCTGGGCTGCTGCTTGTGACTGTCTGAGGGAGGAACTCTGGGTCTGTGGAGCTGAGATCCCAAACCCAGCTCAGGACTGCAGGCAAACACCAACATGCAATGTTCTGATCCAAAGGCAAGGGAGGCTGACAGTGAGATTTAGTGGGGAAATCTCTATCTGTGGTACATATCTACTTGTTCAACTTTTTGACTGTATTTCTTATAATATCCAAAGGTTTGATGAGCCAGACAATGTATCTGGTAATCAACAGACCTTCCTTCTCCATTCCAAACAGAGCATCCTCCTCAGGGTTCCACACTTCCCACATGGAAAAGCAAAACTCCATCCTGCTGCACTTCATAGCTTTGCAAGTGGCCAAACCAAATTCCACTGCTAATCCCTTTCCTTCACCCAGCTCTCCTGGCTTCATGTCTCACTCTTGCTTTTTTTGTGCCATCTCTTCTGATGGGGGCAGTCTGCTTGAGAAGGGTTTGCCCTGTGGTGGTGGCAGAAGATGAATCTGTTCCTACCCCAGGTCCAGTAGCTCCCATCCCTCAGGGAAGTGCTGCCAACACCTGCTCCCCCAAATTCCAAGGGTCCTTTCAAAGGGGCCAGCATGTGGAATTGCACTTTGGCTTGCCTTTATATAACTCTTGTGCTGAAGGGGTAACAAAGTTTGGGTGAAATTCTCATTGTGAAGAGAGAGAACATGCTTGGGCACCAGGAGCCCTTTCTCTGGGAAATGAGATATAAGTCATAAAAAGGAATTGAAGCTGACATATTTTTTACTGTTTCTAAGCTTGCCTTCGGGCTTCTCTTGAAGGAAGTAGAGGGATTAAATCATAAGGACATGGGGTTGAAGGGGATTGGAGACTTCCTCGGGAAAACAAAACTAACATTTTATTTTTTAGGCTTTGAGGAGTATTTGAGAATGTACTTGGCAGATCCAAAGGGATTCCACAGGTCCCTAGAGACAGACTGAGAACATGAAGGAGACACAGCTGTTACCTCTGCAGGCATCTGCACCCTTGTCCCTGGCTCTTAGGCTGCACCTGTCCTGGTAGGGAGGAAGGAAAGATGGACAAATTCCCAACCAGGGCATCTCTTACAAATCCAGCTCACAGAACATGCCCCAGGAAAGGGGTTGGGTTGACCCCCAGCAATCTGTGTGGGGCTTGGATTTGCAGTCCTGAATAAGTTTCTAGTACTGCCACACTTCTAAAGACGACCCTTTTTTTACTGCTTCAAGCCTGTCCCCCTTTTAATTTTGATGTTGAGGGGAGAGCACTTTACCCATTCAGGGGCCTGGCCTCATGTCAGTGTGTGCCTGAGGCCCAAAACACAATTTCATTTCTGAAATGATTCAAATGTAAACTCCTAGGAGCTGCCTTGGTACCCAGCTGTGGGCAGGAGCCAGAGGGCACACACACATCTGGAGCAGCCAGCACAGCCCAGACTGGGCAGGATCCAATCAGGCACCTTTGAGAGCAAAGGAAGCCCATGGCTGAACAGCTCCAGGTGCTGCCAACAGAGTAAGGAGGCAAGGCCTTGTCTTCTGTGATTAGGCTGCTCTCATTTGACAGAGACTGCTCCTTCCTGCTGCTTCAAAGCAAGAGATTCTGAGAAATCTGTTTCAGGCTTTTTAGTCTCACCTCTGGAGTTTTTGTCTGTGACAGGGTGAGAGTTTGAAATATAAACAATAAGCAATTTCACAAGTAAAGAAGCCAACCACGAGCCCCACTTGAAGGCAGACATTCAAAGCCTGATCTCTGGGACAGTCCTTGCATTCCCACTGAACTCCAAGCAGGATATCACTGGCATCCCACAGTCAAGCACATGGCAATCAAGAGGCAGGAAAAGCAGTTTGCCATAGCACACGGTGATTTAGTCCCTTCAGATCCATGTCTGGTGATCCACAGGCCCACCCACACACCATCAGACTACAGATCCCTGGCTCCCTGATTTTCTTGGACATTACAGAGCCATGCACAGCATGGCCAGGTCCTCCAGGGCTCCCTCTGGAAGGTCACAGAAGGCAGATCTCCCTGGCAGGCAGCCCTGGGAGCAGCAGGCACTGGATGGTTCCTTGTAGTCCCTGGGACTTGGAGCTCTGTCAGCAGCAACTTGAGCTGAGCTATTCTGAGCTGAGTGTCAATGGTTAATCACTGCCCCGGGCTGCCAGGGAGGATGCAGGTCATGGGATTCCCAAAGACAATACCCAAATCCTGACAAACTGACAGGCACAAGCTTTCCCAGCATCCTTACAGCTGGATCCAGCACCCAGGGGTTGGAGCTGTCACTGGCTGAGGGCTGGGGTCTGCTCTGACAGAAAACACAACTCACAGGAGTTATTTGTCTGCAGCTCATGTCACCAGGGTGAGCCACAAGGCACAAACCAGGGAAGAGGATGAGGCTCCTTAGCTTAATAATAGTAATAGAAAACAGAAATTGGTCCAGCTTAGGAGAATCCAGGAGGAAAAAAGAAAAAAAAAGTGCTGGATGAGGTTGGATCAATGCTAATTTTCTTTCACCTGACAACACATCAAGGATATGTCTGAACTACTCCTTTCCACAGGAGGAATAAAGGGCTTTACTCTGTCCTACCAGGTTCTTTCCTCCACAGCTTTGAGTATTTCACAACCTAGGAGCTGTATTTGGCTCCTACCACCCTTCCAGCATCACTCCTGTAAAAATCTTTATTTATTATCTCTATTCTTTAAGCACTGAATAACCACTGAAAACTCTAAAACACCTCCACTTCAACCTGTATTTACCAGCACACCAATCTAATGCCAACCATGCATTTTCAGCTCACATCTCTCCTGAAAGGCCTTTGCTGTGCCTGCTTCTCCGAAGATGATAAAAACTTGCACACTGGGTAGCTGGATCAATCCATCACAGTCTGGGATGTTGCAAGTGGTGAGCAACTGTGAAAGAGAAAGTCTGTGTTAATTTAATCCTTCCTGTATTAGACAGGCCTGTGGCATCCTTCATTTTGTCAGAAGGGAAACAGGTCAGGGCAGCAGTTTGTGCAAGTATCAGAGCAGGGGATGGAGCATCAAAATCCAGAGGCAGTGTGTGATCATCCTGCCTAGAAGCTGCAAAAAGCTGGAATATTCCAGCACAACACTGAGAAAAATATTCTGGGTTCAAACACCCAGCAAGTTTAAAGGCAAAACAAGAAAGACTTCTGCACGTTTGTACTACGCAAATCATCTGTGATGCTTTAAGGAAAAACAGGCAGCGTAGCTTAATTTTTCCCCCCTCTCCTCCTTGTTCTTTATGTAACTCAGTTTTACTGAGTTCAATTGCCTGGTGACAGGGACCGTTGGGAAAAGTGGCATATTTTAAGCCCACATTTATCCTGCTACCCCAGAGCAACCCTTGAGCTCAGTGCACATCACTGAAAGGCTCCCTCAGGCTCCCCCAGCCCCTTCCCCGGTGCCCCCATGGCTCTTCCAACCTCAGCTCCTCCACACGCTCTGGCTCTTTCAGCCCCTGGGGCAACCCAGCCCTCGTTCCTGAAGTCCCCCTCGGGTCCCATCAGCCCTCCCGGGCTTCACCAACCACCCCTGGGCTCCTCCAGCCCCGTCTGAGCCCCTCCAGCCCCCCGGGCTCCCTCAGCACCGCAGCACCACAGGCGCTTCCTCCAGCCCTGACAGTCCCAGTTCTCAGCCGCCGGCTCCTCCAGACTCTCAGGTGTCCCGCAGCGTCCTGAGGGCTCTCTCGGCGGTCCCGGACTGCTGCAGCTCGGGCCCCGCAGGCGCTGTTTGCCCTC
>JAHLSL010000257.1:639249-715389 GCA_025920805.1 Petroica traversi | reverse complement strand
GCTCCTGGAGCTCTGGCAGCCTTGGGGCCGGGACCATTCCCTGGGGAGCCTGGGCAGTGCCCCAGCAGCCTCGGGGGGAAGAACCTTTCCCTGAGCTCCATCCCAAGCCCTGACACAGCTCCAACCATTCCCTCAGGCCTCAGCCTTTGTGGGGTCTCTGTGCCTGTGCAGGGCTGCCCAGCCTTCACCCCATCATTCACTCCCTGCACTGTCTCCCAGTGGTTCAGTCACATGGAGTTGGAGTACTTCTGCCCATCCCATCATTTTCTAGAGATGAAATCCACAGAAGCAGGCAAATCTATTTTTACTTTCCACTCTGAGATCTTGGTAATAAGTGAAGCAGCCTGAGCAGAACCTGTGACCTGCCAGGCCTAGAGGAAGTGGGTGTCCTGCCCCTTTGCCAATGTGCACACTCATCTCTCCTCCCCATGGATCACATTCCCAAGGCCAGGCTGCAGGAGTCATTCCCTCTAATTGAGCTTTTTTTTTTTTTTAAGAATTGCATCCGTAAGTTACCATATGCTTCACATCCCTCTGGGGTTTTCTGGGCTTAACTCGTGTTTGTGATTTGGATCCAAGTAACAAACCACTCTCAATTTTAGCATTGACACACCTGGAGTCATCCGACGTGTTTCTCAGCTTTTCCATGAGCATCCTGACCTCATTGTAGGATTCAATGCATTTCTTCCTCTGGGCTACAGGATAGAAATTCCAAAGAATGGGAAGTTAAGTATACAGTCACCTTTGAATAGTCAGGTAGGTCAGAGAGCTCTTATTCTCTAAATAAACTGTTCCATGTGTCACTGGACACGTCTGTACGGTGAAAATTTATGTGTAGTGCACGTTGCTGGGGTTTTTAGATGGTTTTCAGAGCCTGTGATAATGGGTATAATAAACATCTAAATGTTTATTTAAATAATCATAGAGTGGTTTGTATTGGAAGGGACCTTAAAGATCACCTAATTCCAACCCCTGATTTATTCTCAGATCAGTTAGTTTAATTTACACAGGAATGATGATTCTACATGAAAAACACCACTTCAAGACCACGTATTTCAGTCACATATGGAAACTGAAAGTGTAATTAGCCTGACATTGTTAAATAGGTCCCCAATTTGAGGGTTGAGGGCAGTGACAAATTTCAAAGAGGGATCTTGGAAGAATTGCACTTCCAGTCTTCCACTGGGAAGCCAGGAAACTTGTTTAGGCAACAGGCAAAAAAAGTACACAAAGCAGTCATTGAATTGTTTGGGTTGGGAAAGGTCTTTAAAGATCATGGAATCCCCAGCAGGTACTGTTGGTGTGAAACATCTGCTGGGATAGAGATGGGTGTTGCCCCTGCTTGTTTTTTGTTGCTATTGGGTGGTTATGGAGCTGAAATAGAGCCATAAACTGAATTCTGCTGATAAACTTGTGGTTTAACTCCACAGGTAATAGCAGGAACTACCTTTTAAATCTCAGTTCCCTCAGATCTCTATGTTGCTTAAGAATTAACATCTGCAAGGGCCTTATGTTTAATGTGCTCCTCCAAGGTGGCAGTTCCTCTGCAAAAACCAGTGATAGCAGGACCTGCAGTGAGGGGTGTTTGGTGCAGCCTTTGAGGTGAGGCCATAAAGCTGTGACAGCCACAAGTCAGCTGGTTCCTACACCAGGGAGAACTTTGGGGAGTATTTTAACTGATGGAGTTAATAAACCGGAGGGGGAAATTTGTCAAAATAACTTCTTTCTTCTTTATCTGATAATATTTTTTAGCTGAGACCTTGCCAGCACTGCTGCTGGGTTGTTGTTGAGCTGGTCCCTGATCCTCTTCCAACACATCTCGTGTGTCCTGTGCCCCCAGGTGCCCCCTGAGCCCGTTCCCAGTGCACTCCCTGGCAGTGGGCTGGTCCTGCACTACTCCCAGGAGAACTCCCACAACCACAGCGACTGCTCCGAGGAGTTTCGGCAGCAGCTTCCCTACAAAGAGGATAAATCCCAAATTCCCTTGGAATCTGATTCTGTGGAGTTCAATAATGCCATCAGTTACGTGAATAAGATCAAAACACGTTTCCTTGATCATCCAGAGATTTACAGATCCTTTCTAGAAATCCTTCACACTTACCAGGTAAAAAAATCTTCTGTGGAAGAGTCAGTGGGTTGGCACTGGAGCTTTTGGAGTTGTGGTCAAATTTAATCTCTGCCTTTAGAACAGACTTAGAGTTCCCAAGGAATTGTCTTTATCCAATACCTGCCTCGTAGATATTCACAGGAAATGACAAAAAGTGCGAAAATTGTGGAGCTTTGCAGGATGTAAAAAGGTTGTAGCCAGCTCTGTCTTTACTCATCTTCAGTTGATTTTGTGATCCTGTAAGAACCTGGCTCAGAGTCCTTTCAAGTTCTGGGGCATTGGTGTTTCTGGCTCAGGGTGAGGTTTCTGGCAGTGTGAGGAATCTTTTGACTCTGATGAACATCTGTGTGTATCTTTCCAGAAAGAACAGCTGAACACCAAGGGCCGACCCTTCCGGGGCATGTCAGAGGAGGAAGTGTTCACTGAAGTGGCCAATCTGTTCCGGGGACAGGAGGATCTGCTCTCTGAGTTTGGCCAGTTCCTCCCAGAGGCAAAAAGGTCTTTGGTACGTGCTGGGAGCAGGGCAGGATGTTGAATGCTCTGGCTGCATGTAGAATATGCAAAATGTGGAAAATCAAACAGCCAGTAATGAACATTGCTCCTCTTCATTGTTTGGATTTTCTCAGAACAGGTGACTTAACCACATGCTCTGTGTCCTGGTAGGATTCTTTACTTGAGAGGAGAATGCTGAAATCATTGTTTGTTTACTTCAGTTCACAGGAAATGGACCATGTGAAGTGAACAGTGTCCAGAAGACTGAGCATGAGAAGAATCTGGAGCACAGCAAGAAGCGATCCAGGCCGCTGCTGCTGCGTCCTGTTTCTGGCCCAGCAAAGGTATCTTCCAGCAAGCAAAAACTTGGAATAACCTCATATTACTTGTGCATAGTAATTGCTGAGATAAAGGTGGGATGAAGAATGTCTTTGATGTGTGGAGGTGTATGAGAAACAAAATTTTGAGTTACTTTAATTACTGTAGAAAAAGGGAATTTTTAATGTATGCTTAAATGTGTATGGTAACACATTTGGTACTAAATATCACAACCTTCTGTACTAAGTGTTTGCCCTGGAAAGGGATAATTTTTTATTGCTTCTATGCAGAATCTCAAGTGATTACCTCTTTTTGTTGTTTCTTCTTAGCTGGGAGTCATTTGACAGAGTTTGCTGTGGGGACATGCACAGCAATGCCAGATCACTGCTGGGGAAATACAGGGTCTCAGCCTTTGCAGGGAGCTGTTCTGTGTCAGCAGAGAGGAATTTGATGGCATTTGAGTCACAACATTTTAAATATAACTGCTTGTTCTTTTAACAGAAGAAAATGAAGCTGCGAGGTACCAAAGATCTGTCAGTGGCGACAGTGGGGAAATATGGGACTCTGCAAGAGTTTTCCTTCTTTGATAAGGTCAGTTTTTGTCCTTTTCTCACATTCTCTGGTCTTATCTTCAGCCTTTTATGTGGTTCTTAATTGCTTGGTTTCCTGTACAACTTGTGTGTCAGCACTTAAGACATTCCCTGACTTTTCAAGTGGTAGAGACTGACTGACAAAAGTTAAAAGTGGGTTTGAAAGTGGAATAGACTGATAATGGATAATTTTCTAAATACAAGTGGCATTCAGGTGCTGTGATCATCTCTCCAAAATGCTGCAGGTGCGCCGGGTGCTCAAGAGTCAGGAGGTCTATGAGAATTTTCTTCGTTGCATTGCTCTCTTCAACCAGGAGTTGGTCTCTGGCTCTGAGTTGCTCCAGCTTGTTACCCCCTTTTTAGGGTAAGTTACTAACTTACCTCCTTGCCCTGTGGTACTTTGTAGGTCTTACTCCGTTATTTTTTGGACACATTGTGAACTTTGTAACAGAAGTTTTGCATATAACTCAGAAGTATCTCCTGGGTAGCATGCAAGACCTTGAAGGTTAATCCAAAATGAGGAATAATAAAAGCTGAACCTTTAAATTTATCTATACAGCACTTAATGAGTATTGTGAGGAAAGTATTTTCCTCTGCCTGTTCGCACTCCCTGTTTAATATCTCAAAGTGTAATAAAGGTATAAACATGAAATCTGAGAACAGAGCTGTGAGAAGGATAAATAGCTCCAGCTCTGCTGTGAGCCTCCTGAGCTGTTTGGCTTGCAGCAGGAGAGGGAGAGTCAAATGGCAAGGATCAGTTTCTCCTCAGGCACTTAAGGGGAGTGTTTATGTAGGGAAGGGAAATAATTTTCCTACCTTCAGTAAAAAAAAAGCCCCTGAAGCAATTCTGAGAGAATGGTAACAGAGGTGAGATTTTGGTGAGAGATTTCTCCCCACAATGCTGAGTTTGTTTAGATATTTCTGCCTCCCTTTTATGACACACATTAACCACCCTAAAGCTGTCACGGAGGAATAACAGAATATTTGTGTTTTTGAAGGAAATTCCCAGAACTCTTTGCACAGTTCAAGTCCTTCCTTGGTGTGAAAGAGCTTTCCTTTGCTTCTCCTCTGAGCGACCGCTCCGGGGATGGAATGAGCCGGGAAATCGATTACGCTTCCTGCAAACGCATCGGATCCAGTTACCGAGCCCTCCCCAAAACCTACCAGCAGCCAAAGTGCAGTGGGAGAACAGCCATTTGCAAGGAGGTACTCTGGACTCAGGCTTTTCAGTACCTGATCACACATAAAAATTGGAGTGGGGCCATTTGTGCCACAGCTGCTGCATGTGGAGTCCCCTCTTCAGTGCTGATGCACTTTATTCAGCCAATTTATTGAAATAATATCCTCATTTCACTAATTTTATCTAAACCCGTCTCAAATCACATCTTTAATACCTTTTGAGTCTGTATGCAGACAGAAATTTATTCCTATAGACAGGAAAGACTATTAAATACCCTGAAATTAATTTTCTAGCAGTGGGCCAGTGTCGCCTTTGGGAACAATTTTTCTCTGAAAGAGCCCTGAGAGGCAGTGCCTGAAGCACCATTCCCACTGCTGTGGGGAACTCTGTCTCCTTTATTTACAGCTGCTGATCACTGCCGAGTGATCTCTGTGTGTGAGGTGATAGTGAAGGTGTTTTTAAGTTTTCTGAGCAGGGCACTGACAGTTCCACACAGACCTCAAATCTGGGGGGCAGTGACCTGGGAATTAGGCCTGGAATGTCCTATAGAACCTCAGGGAAGAACTGTGCAAAAAGACAAGAGAGAAAACCCCATGAGAACAGCTCTGGGCTCCCAAGGCCCTGCTCAGTGTCATGTCTCTGCACTGTTGCAGGTGTTAAATGATACCTGGGTTTCATTTCCATCCTGGTCTGAAGACTCCACTTTTGTGAGCTCCAAGAAGACTCCATATGAGGAGCAGCTGCACCGCTGCGAGGACGAGCGCTTTGAGGTACCTGTGCTGCTGAGCTCCCTTTCTGCTCCCTCAGAAAGCAAAACCTCTGCATTTTGCTGAATTAATTCATGGCCAGTTCCTGAAAGTTCTTTTGGCATTTGTTGGTTTGAGATGGAGTTTGGCATATTGTGCTTTGGAGTCTAATAGTTCTTCCTAGGCATGAGTCCAGTCTAAATTGCATGTGACCTTTGGGAGAACTGGCAGAGGTCTCTTTTCCAGTAAAAACCTTCCTGCTGCTTCCTGGCTCCACCCCATGGGGCTGGAACACCTTCCACAGACCTGGGCTGCTGCTGCTCTCTGTGTTCCTGCTCTGCCTGTTCTGACACTGTGTTTTCTGGGAACTCTCAACAGCTGGATGTTGTCCTGGAGACCAATTTAGCCACAATCCGTGTGCTGGAGAGCGTGCAGAAGAAGCTGTCCCGCCTGACCCAGGAGGATCAGGAGAAGTTCCGCCTGGATGATTGTCTGGGGGGAACCTCAGAGGTGATCCAGCGCCGGGCCATCTATCGCATCTACGGAGACAAAGCACCTGAGATCATCGAGAGTCTAAAGAAAAACCCAGTCACTGCTGTCCCTGTGGTTCTCAAGAGGTAATTCCCATTGTGCTGTGTTCTTTAAGAGGCTGAAAAAGGATTTTTGAAGAATTTTTAAACAGCAGGATGAGAGGATGTAGCCACAGGCTATGCTGCTGGAAGTTCTGGTTGGACATCAGGGGGAATTTCTTCACAGAAAGGGTTGTTAACCATTGGACGGGCTGGTGGAGTCACCATCCCTGGAGGTGTTCAAAAACCAACTGGATGTGGCACTTGGTTCTCTGGTCTGGTTGTCAAGGCAATGATTGTTCAAAGGTTGGACTTGATCTCAGAGGTCTTTTCCAACCTAAATGATTCTGTGATTCAGTGAACTGTTTTCTGTAGGTGTTGTTTCAAAGGGTAAGTTGTTATCAGCTGTGCTGCTTTTTCATATTTATTTATTGCTTCCAGGAATAAATTCCAGTTTTCCACTGAAAACTTCTTGCTACACCACAGTTGGCTACATTAAAACGCTTTGGGTGTGTTTCTGTGCCTGTCTCTCTGAACTGGACTGTTCATTTGTGCAGATTGAAAGCAAAAGAGGAAGAATGGAGGGAGGCCCAACAGGGCTTCAACAAGATTTGGAGGGAGCAGTATGAGAAGGCTTATTTGAAATCCCTGGACCACCAGGCTGTCAACTTCAAGCAGAACGACACCAAAGCTCTGCGCTCCAAGAGCTTGCTGAACGAAATTGAGAGTGTCTATGACGAGGTGTGTATGACAGGGGATGGCCCCTTCTCCCTGCCCTCCCTTGGTGGTGTCACCTAGATGTGTCCATAGCACCTGGGACCCTGAGGAAGTGCTTGGAAATCGGGAGATTTCTTGGTTAAAAACATCTGTCCCAAGCACAGTGTTAATGCTGGCTTATTTCTCCTGGCAGGAGTGCTCTTGAGCATGGATTGGAAGGATCTTTATTGTTTGTCTCTTGGTTACAGCATCAGGAGCAGCATTCGGAGGGAAGGAGTTCATCCACAAATGAGCCTCATCTTATCTTCATCTATGAAGACAAGCAGATTTTGGAAGATGCAGCATCTCTTATCAGCTATTACGTGAAGAGGCAGCCCACCATCCAAAAGGAGGATCAGGCAACCATCAGGCAGATTGTGCATCACTTCATACCCGAGCTGTTCTTCTCTCAGCCACCCGAGCACAACATTTCTGAGGAATCAACAGATGAGGACAGAGAAAACCACCAGGGGCAGAACCTGGATACTCCTGAGCTGCGGAAAAAACACGTGCCTGGGCCTCCAAGTAGTCCTCTGGAGACCAAAGCAACCTTCTGTGATGTTACAGCTGCTGAGCCCCACAACACCCTGGATGATGTTTACAGCCTCTTCTTTGTCAACAATAACTGGTATTTCTTCCTCCGCCTTCACCAGACTCTGTGCTCCAGGCTCCTAAAGATTTATCGCCAGGCCCAAAAGCAACTTCTGGAATATCGGACTGAGAAAGAGAGAGAGAAGCTCCTCTGTGAAGGGAGGAAAGAAAAAACCAACGACCCAGCCATGGAGCTCAGGCTGAAGCAACCAAGTAAGAATAGTGCAGGGCTTAGTCCACTTTTAATGCCCTGATTGCCAGGGCTCCTCTGTGTATGTGTGAGTCACTGGGACCAGCAGGCAGCTCTGGGAGGGGTGTGGAGGTGCAATCCTCTGCTCTATTTGTGGCTTGTGGATACAGGTCCTTCAGCAGGGCAGTCAGGGTGTCATGGGCTGCTTCACAGAGACTTCTGCCAGCCCACTGTGCTCAGGTGTTCTCAGGTGCCTCATTGTAGGGACCCGTTACTTTGATTTACAATGTAAACAGCCCCACAAAGAAATAGTTACTGCTCTGGGCAGTCCTGGAAGTGCATGAGGGAAACTTCCAGCCTGTCAGGGCACCTAGCAGGGAACTGCCTGTCTGTAATGTCACTCTCTACACTGTGTTTTGAGGTTCTTGAGCAGCGCTGCCTCTTGCCCTGCCTGACTTCCCTCTGTCTTTTCCGTGTGTTAAACGAGTGCCCTCTGCCCTGGCCAGGTGAGGTGGAGCTGGAGGAGTACTACCCAGCCTTCCTGGACATGGTGAGGAGCCTGCTGGACGGGAACATCGACCCCACGCAGTACGAGGACACCCTGCGCGAGATGTTCACCATCCACGCCTACATCGGCTTCACCATGGACAAGCTGGTGCAGAACATCGTGCGCCAGGTGAGGGCTGGGCTGAGCTGGGCTGGGCTGGGCTGAGCTAAACTGGACTGGGCTGAGCTGAGCTTGGCGGAGCTAAGCTGGGCTGGGCTGAGCTAAGCTGGGCTGGGCTGAGCTGGGCTGGGCTGGGCTGAGCTAAGCTGGGCTGGGCTGGGCTGGGCTGAGCTGGGCTGGGCTGGGCTGAGCTGAGCTGGGTGGAGCTAAGCTGGGCTAGGCTGGGCTGGACTGGGCTGGGCTGAGCTGAGCTAAACTGGGCTGAGCTGAGCTGGGGTTACACATCACCCCTCACACTCAGCCAGGCTTCTCCCACTGCCCTGCAGAGCCACAGAGCACTGAGCTCAGAGCAAATTCAGACAAAAGTTATATCTGACAGGTAAAAGCCCCAGCAGAAGTTTAGTGAGAGAATTCAGCTTCCATACCTTAGGGGATTTGCTCTTTCTGGTCTTTCCCAGTGCTTTTTTAGTTCCAGTCTTTTTAAAATTCTGCCATACCCAAAATACGTCTAAGGCAACACAAAAAATGTCTGGTCCTTCTTACTCAAATCTGTCTTCCAGCTGTAGTTTTCTAGTTAAGGCACATCAGCCCCTCACTCTCCTCTGTTCCTTTTATTGCAAAGTCATGCAAAAGAGAGTGAAATGTAGGAAGTCTCTGGAGTTTGCTGCTTCAGCCGAGTGTGATGCTGTGCTGAATTTTGTACTCTCATGACACACTAGAGTTAACTCTTGGCCCAGGCTTGCTGACTGAATTCCCCCTTCTTTAATGGAAGCTTCACCATCTAGTGAGTGATGACATCTGCCTGAAGGTGGTTGAGCTGTACCTGAACGAGAGGAAGCGAGGAGCTGCTGGGGGAAATTTGTCATCCCGTTGTGTCCGGGCAGCCAAGGAGACCAGCTACCAATGGAAGGCTGAACGGTGCATGGCAGATGAGAACTGCTTCAAGGTAGGACCTTGCTGCCAGGGAGCTTCAGAAAATCACTGAAAAACTTCAGAAAATCTCCCAGGTGGCACTTCACTTAGGAGAATTTGTTTTGGAAGTTCCAAGGTGAGAGAGTGAGCAATATGGAGAGAAGGTACCAAAATCAGAGTATAAGCAATGAGGGGACATTGTGGCACACTGAGAAGCCCTGCTGCTTCTCTCCTAGCTAATATTTGTTGTCCAAATGACTTGTGAATTTGCAGCATTTTATGTGAACCCCTGTGGCAAATATTTTCTGTAACTTTATCACAGGTCATGTTTCTCCAGAGGAAAGGACAGGTGATCATGACCATTGAGCTGCTGGATACAGAAGAAACCCAGACAGAAGATCCTGTGGAGGTCCAGGTAATACCACAGTGACCATGGAGTCTGTGTACCACAAAGCAGATGCCTAAGAATGCTTTCCCTGCTTTCTTGTTCCAAAATGTGAGACATTGCCAGGAGGATGAGTTTGCCTGGGGGTGGGCAGATGATGTGGGGCTGTGGCCATTGCCAGAGGTGGCCACAGAGCAAAAGAGGTTCAACATAAATCAGCCTCAGAATAAACAGCTTGGAAATAAACAGGTTCTTTGCAGTGATGCTTGTCCTGATGAAATGAAATCTCACTGGAACTGGTCTCCCTTGTGTAGCACCTGGCAAACTACATGGAGCAGTACGTTGGGGTGGAAGGAGCTCCCAACAACCAGAACGATGGCTTCCTCCTGAAACCAGTCTTTCTGCAAAGGTGAGCTGCTCCCTGCCCTGGGCCACACCTGCAGCAGCTGCTGCCTCCTCCCTGCTGTGTGCCTGTGGGTTTGGGTGATGTGCCAGCCCTGGGGAAATGCACTCACCTTGGAGAGGCTGCTCCGGCCAGTGAGCTGCACAGGGATGCTGAAAGAGAAATTTATGACCACTGCACTGAGGTTTGTTCATGGACTTGTGTTTGGAATGGAGCAGGATGAATTCTGGGTGGGATTCTGGGTCTACTTTTGTTCCCTTTTCACTAAATACTTGTCAGGGGATATGGAGGAAGATCCCGGAGAGAGCCTGAAAAACAAAACGTGCCAATACAAGTTCCATACTTGTAGTGTGAGCCCTGTCAGCTGAGGAGGATGGATGACCAGGTGTGACACAGGCTTTGTCATCCTTGTTTTGCTCCAGAAACCTGAAGAAGTTTCGCAAGTGGCAGTGCAAGCAGGTGAGGGCCCTGCGCAGCGAGGTCAAGAGCTCCTGGAAGCGCCTGATCGGGGTGGAGAGCGCCTGCAACGTCGACTGTCGCTTCAAGCTCAACACCCACAAGATGATGTTCATCATGAACTCTGAGGATTACATGTACAGGAGGGGAGCTCTCTGCAGAGCCAAGCAGGTACCTCTCCCTTCTGCTCCCTCTGCAGCCTGGGCAGTGGCAGAGATCGAGGGTGGGAGCCAAAATGAAGGGATCAGTAATTCTTGTGGCTGAATTCCTGCAAGCTACACCCAAAAGTTACTGCTCTGTGTGGGGTGTAAGGAGGAGGAGAGCTGGTAAATGCTCTGTGCTTTAAATTAGCTTAGCAGCCTTTTCTTTACATGCAAATTTGAAATGGGAGTGGCAAACATTAGGAAATAGGGATGGTTAAATGCAGGGCTGTGGTTTCCTGTTTCCCTCTTTGTGTTGTGCCCAAATCATTGCACATCTCAGGCAGAGCTGAGGGCTTTGACTTTTCCCCCAGGAACCTCTCAGTGATCTTTACTGCCCTGCTCCCAGGTCCAGCCCGTGGTGCTGCTGAAGCACCACCAGCAGTTCGAGGAGTGGCACAACCGGTGGCTGGAGGAGAACGTGTCCATGGAGGCCATGGATGTGGTTCAAGACTGGCTGATGGGGGATGAGGACGAGGAGATGGTGCCCTGCAAAACCACCTGTGAGACAGTGAATGTCCACGGGGTGCCAGTGAACAGATACAGAGTCCAGTACAGCCGCCGTCCTGCTTCACCCTGAGCACCCAGACAAGGCAGAGCGTTGCTGGTGAAGCACATTTACTATGAGAATAGTGGTGGGAATGCAATGTATGTATTAATGATATTTATCCAAACAGCATTTTACTTTGGATTATCATGTATTTTCCATATGGCATAGACTTGTCTCCTTGCAGTGTAATCCTCCAGCCATCATGAAGAGACTTTTAAAAGCTTTTATGGGAAGGGGGCTCTTGGCATTGCCACATACTTTTTAGTAGTTTCCTGGCTTTAGGCCACTGCTGACCAGCTCAGTGAGGGGGTGAACTACCACTAGTGGCTTTGTTGGAGAGGTGGAGCTGGGCTGGTGTTTGAGCAGATGCTGGCAGCTGCTTCCACTTCGAAGGGTTTAATATTCCCAATCTTCCTGACTTTGTGCTGTCTTGGAGCCTGCAGAACTCTTTACTGCACCCTGGGAGTGCCAGCAGGGCCGAGATCCCCCGGCACAGGGGGGCTTCGTTATCCTGTGAACCAACAAGGTGAATGACTCTTGTTCCTGGTGCTCTGCTGAGAAAAATGCCAAAACTGACACGGGGATGGCCAGCACTCAAGGCTCTGACTCTCCCTCATCGACCGAGTGTTCTGGAGCATGAACTGAAGGGAAGAACCCTGAGCTGAGGTGCTGGGATGGGAGTGATGCCCGGTCTGAGACCCCCCAGCTGCCAGCGTTGCTTTGGGAGCTGAGGACCTGCTGCAGGCTCTGCCTTCTAGAATATCCGTGGGGACGAATATCCGTGGGGAGGAATGTCCATTGCGAGGTCTGGCCTGGTTTTTGGGTTTGTGTTTTGCATGTTGGTGGGCAGCTCCGGAGCTGGGCGTTTCCCGGCGGTTCCCCGTGCATGCCCGGCCCCCGGCGCTCCGCGGGGCTGCACCACATCGGTGACATCGGCAGATGGAGCTCCTGGAGCACAGCTGGGAGCTGAGCTCGGCCCTTGGACTCTCCTGTTTCTGCTGGGTCAGCACAGGCGCTGGGTTTGCAGGGATGCTCGGAAATCTGCGAGGAGCAGTGCGAGATCCAGCCACGACCATCCTGGATGAGCTTTTCCACTGCAGCATCTCTACTGCTATCGAAGCTTTTTCTGCCATGAAACCTAACACAGCCTGCCCTGATCCGTGCAGAGCACCACATCTGACTTAATCTAGTGAGGAATCAAGGAAATTTGCTCGTGTCTGCCCTGCAGCCCCACTGTGACTTCACTCCTGTTTTTCAGGGGCCAAGGGCCAGCACACGGTCTGTGAAGTGTATTACAAACATAACATTTTGAGGCATACCCAGCCTCCTTTCAGCTTTGCTTCCAACTTTTCCCTGGCTTTTGGGGCAATAACCCCCACCTCCCCACACCCCCAAACTTTCTGTGGCTTTGATTTTTAGGTTATGATTTCTGCCAGACCTAAGGAGAAGCCTGTAGGATTTGTCCTGGGTTATTTCCACTGTACGACATTTGGTTTCGCAATTGTCTCACTTGACAGTAGAAAAATTGGCCTTTGGGGTACGTTTAATAGAAAACTGTCCTGAGTCTTTGTCTTTTTTGCAAAATAATCTGTGGGAGGGGAGGAGGGAGGCTACTCTCTGGCATTCGTGGCCACTTGCACAACCACTGCCAGCAGAGAGAGACTTTTCATCAAGAATCCGTGTTCTCCTCATCTGGGTCTCTAAACTTTGATTCCTGAAATGATCTGAAGGTTCTTCCCCTGCCCTCATTGCAGTGATAAGAGACCACATGGCTCTGCAAGGGCTGGGGGGAGCAGGGGGACAAGCCCAGTGCAAAGCACAGTGTCCCCCTTTCCCTTCCAGCCAGCTCACCAAAACACACCTCAGTCCTGCTCACCTCTCTGCTGTCTCCCAGTGGAGATGACAATTGTGCCAAATTTTATGGTTTTATGATACAGAAAACCGTTTACTAGAAAATAGGTGGCAACTTGTGGCTTAAAATGCATTTGATTCCAGGTGTACCAAGGTGGGCAACACCCCTGGGCACCGTCCTGTTCCATCAACCCATTCTAAGTGTACTTCAGGTATTTTTAAGCATCCTTATTTTGTAAACCTTAATTTATAATCTGAACGGATTAAGCAAGACTTTTGCCCTTGTCAGTGCTATTGTCTTGAGGCTGAGAGCAGCAAGGGATGGGAAGGGAGTGTCAGGCAGGTTTGAGAGGGGCTTGTTCATGTCTGAGGGTTTCAGCTGTGTAACTGCACGACCTTGAGTCAAGAGTTTGTTCTTCCATTTGTTTGAAGGATCTTTGCTTTTGGGCTTGTAATTGCTTTGCCAGCTCCTTGAATGTAGTTTTTTTTATATTTATTTGCACATTCAAGTAAAATAAAATATTGATTTTAAAAGTCTGCAGCTGCCACTGTTTTATATTTGTTTTCAACTATTTTAAACTTTTGAACAACCCCCGTAATTGATTGTCTTGTACCTGAAACTGGATTTTAAATGGTTGAAAAATGCAACTGAAAGGTTGAATGAGCAGTTCCTGGGCAGGCTTCAGGATGTGCTGATGCAGCTGTGTGTCAGCAAGGGCTGTGTGAGGGCGTGAGCAGTGCACTCGCTAACAGAAAAGGGAAATACATTTCCTGCAAGCTGAGATCCCACGCAGGAGCTGGGGCTGCTCTCACGTGGGAGCTGCCAAAACCTCTCCTGGAGCCAAGGCCCGTGGCTGGAGCAGAACAGGGAGTCCAGGGGGTGGCACAGTTGCTCCACCACAGAGAGGTTTCAAAAGCAAACGTTGGAGGGGCTGGAGCTGTGTCAGGGTTGGGATGGAGCTCAGGGAAAGGTTCTTCCCCCCGAGGCTGCTGGGGCACTGCCCAGGCTCCCCAGGGAATGGTCCCGGCCCCAAGGCTGCCAGAGTTCCAGGAGCCCTCAGGGATGCCCAGGGTGGGATTTTTGGGGTGTCTGGGCAGGGTCAGGGCTTGGATTTGGTCCCTGTGGTTCCCTTCCAGCTCAGGATTGTGCCCTCTTGCAGCCTGGTTCCTTCCTAGCAGCACCTTTGCTAGAGGTGAGGCACAGCCCAGGCCTGGCCCCAGGAATCACACCCTGAACACAACCAGGGCTCAGGAGAAGGGGCTGATTCCAGTTCCCAACCCCACAAGCACATCTGCTACAGGTTAAGACAACACAACTGCAACCATGAAAATAACCCTCCACCCGCCTTTCCCCAACCTCCCCAAATTCCTGGGTAATAACATGTTGAACTGTGTTCCCTGTGAGCTCTGCACGACAAATGAATGAGTGGATTTTGCAAATTAAGCCGTAGTGATGTGACCCAGAGCTGATAGGAGTTTCCTTTACATCATCCCCAACACTTCCGTTGCCATAACAAAAGGCAGCTCTGCTCTCTGTGCAGCCCCCTGCTCGCTCACAGGGATACAAACTGTTGTTCTCCCCATAACAATCCCCTGGTGCATCAGCTGCACGGAATAATTTGATTAAAATGGTGGTGGTGGGGTCTCAGAGGACACAGCCCACTTTGCACAAGTCTTCTCTTGGCCCTCTCACAAAGGGGATATTCCCTGTGCTGCAGGGGAGGGATAGCCAGATGTGACATGAGAGCACTTGGAGATCTCAGTGACTGGACAGCTCTGGCAACAGCAGACAGCTTAAAAACATCCTTCAGGTTTGCAGGATGGAAAAGGTGTAAATGGCCTGCACAATTAAACTCAGAGTGGCTAAAGGGATTAGCTGAGTTCAGCATTTAACATCCTAGGACTTTTTTTTACTTGTTTCCACATCACAGGGATGCACCAGGAGGGTCAGGGCTGTGAACCAGTGAGGGAGTCTAGAATTGTGTGTGAAAACATAAACTGGGGTTTTCTTCATGTTTTAGCCATTGCTCTGGATTAGAACTAACTCCGTGTTCCACTCATTCAATTTAAAGACTAAACTGAAATCTCGCAAAGATTCCAAAGAGTCCTGAGGGTGTGAGCAGTGTCCAAAGACACTGAATCCTGAAAGAGTCCTGAATCTGAAAAGGGATGATGATGATGATGATGATGATGATGATGATGATGATGATGATGATGATGATAGTTGTGACAGGCCAGGTCCCCTGTGTCACTATCTTGCTGAGAAAGGCCCCCCAAAAAGCAATTCCAGAACTCTGAGAGAGTTGTAAGGGTGTTAATAAGCTTCAAACATTCCTGGAAAGTGTCTTCATGTGGACTTTCATGGTGTGAAGTGAAAAACACCGGCAAAGAGAGGCTGAGGAGAATGTGTGGGATCACCCAGGGAAGAGACTGGGTGGGATCCCAGAGCAACAGGAGAGCTGTGGGACAAGCAGGAGGGAGAGGAGGGGATTCCCTGGAGCCATGAGGAGCCTCAGGCTGGCCCAGGGAGAAGGAGAGGAGCTGACAATGCCTGAGATTTGAACCAGCACAGCCTGCAGAGACAGCTCTGGGTTGCTGCTCAGGAACCCTCTGGAGCCACTGGAACAGAGCAGCAACAGCAAATCCCATCCTTTACCCACCACAGTTTGCTCTTCCAAGCCTCCAAGAGGTATGGGACAGGCCAGGTGGTGTGGTACCCTCCCTCTGAGCTCTGAAATCCCAGGCTGCTTTCCAGCATTACATCTTTTGGGTTCAGAGCCACAGAATAAAAGAGCCCCTGCTCCCAGGAGATGATCTATTGCACAATGAATTACTTTAAAACCAAATTGTTACCCCACAAGGCAGGGATCACACGACTTAAAGAGATGTTAACAAGCCGTGACAAACCTCTGGCATTCGAATTTTCAGGCAAGCTGTTCTGCATCTAAGGCAGTCACTAAACATCACACAGCATCTGAAAAATGAAGGATGCAGCCATGAGTAACCCCTCTCTGCTCCACTCCAGAGACCTGCCCATAGGAAGCAGGGCTGTGATTTGCACACTATCTGAACCTGATTACGGCTAATTTTTTGCATACAGAGCATGGAAAGGATCCTGGCTGAGGCATGGAAAATATGTGGCCACATGAGTCATTCTGTAATGGTTCATAAATCCTGAGAGAATCACAAAAGCAAAACATCTAACATTGCATCTTCCCTCTCCCTGCCAGTGGAACTCCACCTCTCGACAAGCTCGGCACAAGGATGTGGGAATATGGTGAAAGCAAAGGAAATAGGATCATTTTCTCCTTGGAATAGAAGAATCTCATCAAACAGCAGCCAGGCTCAGATTTGCAACCTTCACAGAAGAGGCCATTCATAAGGCGAGGAGAAAGGAACAAGCTGCTCCTCAGGTTGCCAAACCAAATTTACAGTTCCTACTGCCTGGGCTCCAGCTCCTGTCCTTCCTCCCCTGCAGAGCCAGGCAAGGACTGCAGGGAACAGCCCAAAGCCCAGCACCCTCTCCAGCTGTGACCTCCTGTCCCACTGGCCTGTGCACTTGTTGGGCAGGGCCACTCTGGGGCTCAGACACAGGACATGGGAGAGGATTTGGGAGGATTTGGGAACAGAGCACAGAAAGGACCTGCTCAGGGGGTCAGAGAAGGTGGGACCAGGCAGTAAAGGATCTTGAAGCTCAGTTAAGATCTGCCAGTCCCTGTTACAGCATTATCTGAGTTGTCCTCTGGGCACAACCACCAGTTCCATGTCCTGCTCCGTGCTCTTATCCCAATGCCAGATTGTGCAGGGTGGGACTGCTCAGCTCAGGGAAAAGGCAGCTTTTTGTGGGGCAGGAGTGGCTGGAACTCCCCATTATCTCCCAAAAGCAGGGACTTCCTGCTGCAGGCCCTTTGCAGGCCCCTTTCCTGCTGCATGGAGCTGCTCTCCCTGTCCCAGGGGTTTATCAGCGGAAGCAAAGCCTCTCCCCACTTTGCCTCTCACCCTTGGTGTGCTGCTCCTGCTGGTGCTTTCAGGGGCAAAGAGCTCCAGCCAGAGGACTTTTAGTCATCTCTGCAGTAAAATGAAGGCGTAGGAGCTTCAACCCCTGCTTAGGTGGGAAGAAGGAGCAGGAATAAAAGGGAACTCAGAAGGGCCCAGCCTGATCTGGAGGCTGCAAGGCTGGCACTCAAAACCTTCCACTGCCAGAGCAAGAGTCTGTAGCAGCCCCATGTAAACCCTGGGAGGCCTGGGAGGGCTGCAGCTCTGGTATCTGGGATATCTCTCCGTTTGCAGTACTAGAAAGTGCTGTGACTCAGGGTTGGGTAAAAGACCTCAGCTCACCCACAGGACTCTGCAGTGGGAGGATGCTCAGCATTTCCAAGGGCAGAGGTGCGTGGGTTCCGTTTGTGTGCAGACTGCATCAAACCCGACCACATTTGTTATTTCCAGGAATATTCCGGAGCAGGAAGGAGACCCAGATGAGTCACTTGAGCCATCATCTCACACTGAGGATGAAGTGCAGCCCTGAAACTCTTTTGGGTCTGGATAAATAAGCCCCTCCCAGTCCCTCATTCCAACGCTGGTGTTGTCCAGCCTGAGCTTGGGCAGCCCCTGCTCTTGTGTGTGGTGACAGCCCCTCATTCCCTCATCCTGCCCAGGATCAGCCCCGTTGCTTCCGAGAGTTAAGGGCCAGCAGGAGGAAATGCGTAAGCAGGGTCACTGAGGCTGCTGTTCCCACACAGCTCTGGCACTGAGGGTGGCACTGGACACTGCACTGCCATGGGGACCCTCGGGAACAGGCGGCTCCTGCTCTGCTGTGCCTTCTGGGGACTCTGCCTGGCCTCGGACTACGATGGTGAGTGTGTGCCTTTGGGTGCAAGCTGCTGCTTGTTGAAGTATTGGGTGTTTGGGACCTTTGTAATATCCCTGAAAACTCGTTTTTTAATGAGTTCACATGGGAGGATGCTCTGATTGAGCTTCGTGCAGGCTCCCGCTGAGGCAAGAGGTTGACAGAGGTGATACAACACAGAAAGAAGCTGGGGTGGAAGAAACTAGAAAGAGAAAGGAAAAACAGAGGATCAGTAAACCAAAAAGGATTTGAAAGCCAAATCTTTAGCTAATTAGACTCCCACAGCCATGACTTTACACTGGAGTGGTTCCAGACCTTTAGATTGTTGTGAAAGCTGGGCAGAGGAATTGCTCTCTGGATTCCCAGGCCAGTTCATGGCTCTAGAGCATCACAGTCCATTGTGAGCTGTGGGAAACCACAGGGCAAACTGAGGATGTTCTCAGAAGGGTGACTGAAGGTGGTTCCTGCACACCTCATTCTACCAGCCAGCTTTTCCTGCCCATCACACAACAGCTTTTCCAGCACACTCCCAGTTGTGGGGGCCCCAAGAGAAAAGACCAAGAGCGGCCTTTGGGGCGAGCTGTGTGTGCAGCCTCCAGAGCTTCCAGAGTGAGGCTAACCCTAATCCTAACCCTAATCCTAACCCTAATCCTAACCCTAACCCTAACCCTAACCCTAACCCTAACCCTAACCCAGAGTGAGTAACCCCTCCTTCCTCCCCCAGATTACTCCCAGAACAGCACCAATGACCAGGCCAGCACCCCCGAGGCCACCCCGTGTCCCCGAGCCATCCCGGGGGACCAGGCCACGGTGAACAATGTCACCTACCTGCTGATCCCCGAGGCCACGCGTGCCCAGCTGGGCAGCACCGTCACCGTCCGGCTCATTCCCAGCCTGTACAGCCTGGTGCTGCTGCTGGGGCTGCCGGCCAACGCGCTGGCCCTGTGGGTGCTGGCCACCCGTGCCGAGCGCCTCACGCCCACCGTGTTCCTGATGAACCTGGCGGCCGCCGACCTGCTGCTCATCTCCGTGCTGCCCTTCAAGATCGCCTACTATTTCCTGGGCAACCACTGGCCCTTCGGGGAAGGGCTGTGCCGCCTCACCACGGCTTTCTTCTACGGGAACATGTACTGCTCCGTGCTGCTGCTCACCTGCATCAGCGTGGATCGCTACCTGGCCGTGGCTCACCCCTTCTCCTCCCGTGCTTTCTGCACTCCCGCCTGGGCCGCGGGCACCTGCGGGGCCGTGTGGCTCTGCTCTGCCGCCCTCACGCTGCCCCTGGCCCTGCAGCAGCAGTCCTACCCCCTGCTCGGGGCAGGGCTCACGCTGTGCCACGATGTCCTGCCCCGGCATGAGGACGATGGGTTCTATTTCCATTATTTCGTGGCGCTGATCGCCTGCGCCTTCCTGCTGCCGCTGCTGCTGCTGCTGCTGAGCTCGGGCGCGGTGCTGCGCGTTCTCCTGCGCGGCGGCGGCCGCTACGCCCACGCCGCCAAGCTCACGGCTCTCGTGGTCATCACCCTCGTGGTTTTCTACGCCCCCAGCAACGTCCTGCTGCTGCTTCACTACTCCAGCCCCTGCTCCAAGCTGCACGGCCGCCTGTACCTCAGCTACATGGTCAGCCTGGCCCTCAGCACCTGCAACAGCTGCGCCGACCCCTTCGTCTACTACTACGTGTCTGAGGATTTCCGGGAGAAGGTGAGGAGGAGAGTCTTCTGGGGCAGCAGGAAAGCCACCACCACGTCCCTGAAGACCTCCAAGGAAACGCTGCCCCGCTCCAAACATTCGGTGGTGTGAGCCTGCAGTCCGGCTCGCTGCTCCCAGGGCACTCGTAAGGCACAGAGTGGGTGGGGATAAGATGAATTCAACACTGGAATTCCACAAGTTTCACCCAGAGCAGCATTTCCCAGGAGCCAAGTGCTTTTCCATGTCTGCACAGATAAGTCTGAGCAAAGCCAGGCTGTGGGATTCTTTGTCCAGACAAGATGTTGAGTGCTGGACTCATCATCCTTTAGTGGGACACTGCCTGCAGCTTCTCAGCTGGCCACACTCCACCAGGGATGTTCTAACCCCTGTACCTGGGGCTGGTGTCCTTAACCTGGCTGCTCTCTGCCTGCTGGTCCTGCTCCTGACTTGCTCACTGTTCTTAAATGCATATTCCCTTCCCCTCAAACTGAAAAAGAGCAATCATTGCAAAATCAAATTTCTAAAGGCTTCAGAAGATACTCTCCTGAGCTAAACCAGTCTGTCAAGAGAGTGCAGAGCACTGGCTTGTGTAGCAAAAACATTCTTGGCTTGATTTGTAAGCAACCCCTCAGTCATGTCAGCCCACTGTTGGTAACAGATATAAAACCCCCATTCAATCATCCCAGTTTTGTAAATGACACTTGGCATCCATCATTTCTTTGAGGCAAAGGTTGTACTGATGGATTTTGTAAAAAAAGAGATGTCCCTCGAAGGAAAGCAGTAAAAAGGAGCAAACCCTCTGGTACTCCACACTTCCTCCGTGTAATGTCACCCACAGCCAAAAGCTGTCTCTGATCAAAGAGGAGCTCAGGTTTGTTGCTTATTGGAACCTGCTGCAAAAATGACAAAAGGCAGCCAGCTCATCTCTCAGACACAACTGAGGGCACAGCCCTGTAAGCAGCCAGGTAGAAAATGAGTAACAAACCTCTTTAGAGCTCCTTAATTCTTCAGTTTTCCCAGCACAGGCTTGACAACCTAAGTCATGAATAAGAGGCAGAGAGGATTGTCTTAAAATCAGTTTTTAATAAAATATTTATCAGAATCTAAAACAAACACTTTTCTGGACTCAGACTTGCTAAGATGTGGGTGAACAAACCAACAACTGGTCAGAGAGCTGTTTGTGTGTACCTGTGTGGGGGCAAAAGGCAAGGCAAACACAAAGCTGGGTGCTGGGCACTCAGTCAGAAACAGCAGGGACTAAAAAAAAACCCAGCCCCAAACCCAGGCTGGTAGAGGTCTTCTAAATAGTTGCTCTATTCACAATAATGAAAACCAGGTTATTGTGCATTAAATGTCAACAGTCAGTGTGAGCAAAGCAAGTGCTGGTGTGTCAGGGATGTTCTTCAAGCAAGCTGAACATTCTTCTGTATTTGCTTTCTACTGAGGCTGATTAAGGAGGAGGGGAAGAGGCAAGAACAAAACACAGGGCAAGAAAGAACAAGGGGAACTATTGCTTTTAAAATAAATACCATGGTAATGATTACTCTGCATAATGTACAGTTACAAATATATAAATATTAATTTCCTTGAAAGGATTGCAAGCATCAATCACTGATAAGTAGCACTGCTGCAGCTATTCAGTCACAGAACTCGATGGAAGAAGCAATTTCTGTGTCTTACAAACCCACTGGCACTTCTCTCCTTTTGCAGGGAGGGACCACCAGGAAAAGGAAAGGAGAAGCACCTCTCTGACAGAGGGAGGCAAATGTCTCTAAGCCAGGAACAACCCAAAGCAGCAGCAGCTTCTGGCCTTGCTGGCTTTGGCTTTTCCTGGTCTTTTTCTTGATGGGAAAAAAAAAATAAAATCAATGCTTCTCTCTAAACTGGGTGGCTGAGGTGCACAGAGTGGGAGCCTGAGAAGTCCCTGTGCTCTCAGGGAGACTGGGCAGCTTCAGAGGCAGAACTGGGCCAAAGCCTGTGAATGGTTTTGGGTCTGTACAGCTGTGCTGTGTCCAGGGAAAGTTTCTGTATTCCAAGCAGGACGGTGAAGAATGGAGGAAAAAATAACTTATGACTTCTTTCCCCTAGATAAGAATGAATGATGGCTACAAGAAACATGAACAGCAAATGTGGGACAGGGGAAAGCTCTGACCCTCAGCTAAGGGGGAGAAGGGAGCAGAGATCTGCTCCTTTATCCCTGTGAGAGAGGGGAAAAGGGAGCCACAGTGGTGTAACTGCAGGTTCCTTAACTCAATTCCTTTTAAAAAAATACCTTTTTTCTTTTTAGCTACAAAGAGGAGCTGGTTTGGTGTGGCAGGAGCAGGGGGAGCAGAGGCTGCCAAGAGCAGATGGACTGGAAGTGCCAGGGCTGGGAAGGAGAACTGGGGCTGAAGTCAGGATCCAGAAATCCTGGCACATCCCCTCCCACACACTGCCCTGCTCTGTCTCTCTGAGGACACCGAGGCTGCTCTACCTTTGCCTTCTGAGGGTCCAGGGCTCTCTGGCTTTATTTTGAATTGTGAAACAGGAGCCAGACTCCTCTGCCTCAAGCACTGGCACAGAGACCCCTCAGACAAGGCCCTGATTGATGGGCTGGCACCACCAGCAGGAATTATTTACCTGGCAGCAACAGGGGATGTCTGCATCTGGAATTAGGACATTACATGTCCCAGAGCCTGAGGAAAGTGAAGAAAGCCAGGTTTAATTCTTGGCTGGAGCTCCCCACCCTCACCTCCTCATCCCCAGGGGGAGGTCTGAGTGCTCAAGGGTTTGTGAGAGGACCAAGCAATATAAAATTACCTCAGTTATCTCTCCAGAAGCATTCACTGGGTGTACAATGGGTGAGGGAGAGCAGGAAAGGAAAGCCAGAAAGAGTCTGAGGACAGGAGACTGAGAATCCAGAACACAAATCTCATCTCCTGCATGAAGCCAGTCACAGACATCACCAGGGTGACCAAATGCCTCATTCTCCCAACTCACAGCACCAAACAGCTGCAGCCTGAACCAGCAAACAGCAGGGTTTGTATTGTGCAGTTTTGAGTTTTAGAAAAAGGATTAAAAAAAAAAAAGAAAGAAAAAAAAATCTTGTTGCAGCTCACACTAGGCCTGTTATTTACCCAGGGATAAATATTGACTCAGTCCTGTGTGTGTACACAATAGCCAGTGCCTGCCAGGACAGTTGCTTGCAGGAGGTGGAATTTAGTTTAAAGGCATTTATTTACCTGCCAGGCAGGAATGCAGCTGCCAGGGTGAGGGCAGGATCTGCCCCTGCACACCCCAGGCTCGGGGCAGAACCCTCAGCCCAGGGCAGGATCCTGGGGGCAGCCACCAGGGAAGGCTGGCAGAGCTGCCAACGAGGCACTTCTGAAGTTTCTGGGAACTTCAAGACCCAGACCTTCATCATGTCAACTGCATTCTGCAAATGACTGGCCCCAGACAAAAAGGACTGGAAACTACACATGCCCAACCTCTGGGATACCTCCTGGTTGTCCCCATGTGGACATTTTTCTGGAATAAACTTGCCTTTATTCTGGAATGGAATGTCTATACTGGGATATATTCTTGTCATGGTTCCTGTGTAAACAAGCCTTAAAAATGAATGGAGCTGGGCTTTTTTTTCTGTTTCCATTCACCAATAAACACCCTCAAAAGGAGTTTCCACCCTGCTCTGGGTCCTGGTAACAATAGAAGTGGGAAGATAAAATATTAACACTATTTTGCAAGAGGCAATTGCATGTAACTCCTCCAAAGAGAACAATGCTGCTCCAGGCAGGAAGGGAAAATCAAAAAATCTTGGCTCCTGCACTTTTGGAAACACAAAGCTTTTCTTCTTAAGTTTTGCCACGTTGCTTGGGGCAGGTCAGACCGAGGGAGCCCAGCCTGTGACACCAGGGATTGGTACTGGCCAGCAGAGCCAGGGCCTGGGCAGGGAGCACCAGCACAGAACACGCTGTGCTGGATGCCAGGGGGAGCTGAAGAAAAGGGATTGGTGAAGCCAGGCAAACATTTAAAAGGGCTGTGCCTCAGCCAGGTTCATTTTCAGGCCAGGCTTTGAGGAGGAAAGGGGCTGAGAAGGCTGCAAGCAGCCCCTGTCAGCACGTAGTGCAACACAAAGGGGGCTCCCCCACCTCATCCCTGCCACTGCTGGGGCTGCAAACAGCAGCAGACACGAAGCCTTTCAGCCCTGGCAGTGGATTTCAGCTTTCTCAGGTAAAATGGACCTCCCAACAGCTTCCCTGAATTGTGGAGCCACAGGGAAGTGTTTCTCTAGTGGGTGCATGAAGACTGATGGGCTGGGGAAGATGAGTAGCCTCTTGCTATGTCATAATTGGCAAAACACACTGATTTTTATTATTATAATTTGAGCAAAAAACTTCTCAGCCATCTTTCCTCAAACAGCAGTTCAGCTAAGCACAAGGCCTGGACTTAGCTTCTAAGTGGAGCTAGGAAATGGCATTTGCAGAATATCCTGATAGCAGAGAAAACACTTGGAAATGCTCTATAGGTTTGAATTCCAGCCCCTATTTTTCTCACCTAGAGGGCACAGCATATTGGTCTCCCATCACTGGAAGGGCTCCAGAGAGGATGCACAGAAGGCAGGAAAATGGACAGAAAAATAACGCTGAGTGTCCCCCTTAGAGCTCCAGATCTGCCCCGTGGGGCAGCAAAGCCTACAGTTCTGAGGGCATCAGGAAGTAGTCATCATTCGGATTCTGTTCTGCAGCAGGTCATCTGGAGGAACAAACTCATACAGGAGTCGATTCTGAGCCTCTTTATTTAAATTATGTGTTTCTGTAGGAAAGAGAGCACAAGGAAGAAAAGTCACCTTGCTGTGATGCACCTCTGTGAGACATCACTGAGGGTGGGCAGGGAAGAGCTGAAATGGTCACAGAGCTGGGAGGGACCCACAGGGACCAAATCCAAGCCCTGGCCCTGCCCAGACACCCCAACAATCCCACCCTGGGCATCCCTGAGAGCGGTGTCCAAACGCTCCTGGAGCTCTGGCAGCCTTGGGGCCGGGACCATTCCCTGGGGAGCCTGGGCAGTGCCCCAGCAGCCTCGGGGGGAAGAACCTTTCCCTGAGCTCCATGCCAAGCCCTGACACAGCTCCAGCCCTTCCTGGGCTCCTGTCCCAGAGCAGAGCTCAGTGTCCATCCCTCCTCTCCCCCTCATGAGCCTCCCCTCACTCTCTGAACCCCTGAAAAGGCCACTTATCCCCCTGGAAATGAAGCCACTGAGGTCACAAAGCCCCAACAAGATCCCATTGCCACCAACCCTTCAACAGCTCTAAAAACGCCTCTTTTTGGGGAACCAACCCCTGACCCAGCACAAGGACACCAGGGAATGGCTCAGAGCAGGTCCCTGACCCTGCTGTGGGCTCACCATTCCGCCGTGGTGGCCTCTCCCTGGTCGCTGTCCCCTTCCCTGAAGGTGCTGGCCGTGGTCAGCTCTGCCACCACCTCGAACACGTCGGCCTCCACGGCGAAGGCGTCGGGGTCGTACTCGTAGGAGTAGTAGGACAGGTCTGTGTGCAGGGGGGGCCCCTCCTCGGCTGTGGGGGGAAGCAGAGCTGCAGGAGCTGCGTCCCAGCATCGCCACAGAGCAGGGCAGGGGTGGGAAAAGGAAGGGATTTTAGTCAGGGGAAGGAAGGAGGCTGCAGGTGTTGGTGGAACTGCACGAGTTTGCTTGGATTCACAGGGGAGGGGAGAAGCTGCTGCAAAAGCAGAGTTTCAATTTCCCAGTCTGAGATCTGGGCATTGGAATAAAATGGGAGGAGGGGGAACAAAAAGTGGGGTAAAGGAAACAAGGAGGAAAAGGGAAAATAAGGGGAGAAGGGAAAAAAAGGTGGGAAAAGGAGGAGATGGAGGGAAGAGGAGGAAACGAGGGGGGAAAGAGGAGGAAATGAGGGGGGAAAAGAGGAGGAAACGAGGGGGGAAAAGAGGAGGAAAAAAGGGGGGAAAGAGGAGGAAAACGGGGGAAAGGAGGAAAGAAGGGGGAAAAGGAGGAAAAAAGGGGGGAAAGGAGGAAAGAAGGGGGGAAAAGGAGGAAAGAAGGAGGGAAAGGAGGAAAGGGCAATGTAGTTTGAAAAAAATCTCCAAGTCTCCTTTTCCAGCATGGAATTAATGGAGATGTTGAAGTTCAGACCCATCACCCTGAGGGCTGCACACAGTGAGATAAAAGTGTCATGCAGAGGGCACATGGCACAGGGGAGTCACTGCACCCTGAAAATCTCTCCTCTGACCAGCTCCAAGCCCCCAGGAAAGGAGAGCCCCATCCATATGGGGACATGTTCTGTGTGCCCTCAGCTGAGCATTATTTCATAAAACAAGTGACAAAGCTGGAGGGGGACCCTGAGGGAACAGCTCACTTGGTGACTGACCAGCTGAGGCAGCCAAATTCCTTTCCAGCCCAACAAGTGTGAAGATTTCGATGCCAGGAACCCACAGCAGAGCCTTTGACTCCAGCCTGGATGAGGAGCTGAGGTTCATCTGCCCCAGCACAGCCACACAGCACTGAAACTCCCAGCACTTCAGGCAGGGACAGACCCAGCACGGGCAGGAGCAGGAATTTCTCCTTCTCCCACTCCCTCAGTCTGTGCTGACACTGCAGGTCCCTCTGACAGCACAAACCCCACTCACACCAGGCTGTGCCTCTGTGCTGGGCAACTGCTCCCTGTCCAGAGGGCAAAACTGCAAGATAAAACTTCTAGGAACAGCATTAGATCCATGTTTCCTAAACTGCTCCTCGAGCCAGCTCAGCTGTCCATCCTTCCTGTTTGCTCTCTGTGTACTCTGCTCTAATCCAAACCAAAGCAAGCATTGAGGCAGAATTATTGCAGGGAGGAAAAGTCTCCCGCCTGCCCAAAGCTGGCTTTATTTAAAGAGAACACTCATCAAGGCCTTTGAAAATGTTTGTTCTCTAGAAATAAAATATCTGAAGGATCTTCCCTGTTGCCTCCCACATCCTCCCAGCACTGGGCAGGGGAGTCAGGCTCTGTTCACTCCTTTTGGCCTCCTCCCTGTGAGAACCTGCCAGATCATGAGCTGCTTCTATGAATGGGTGATTGCTGTCCATGAACATCACAGGCCTGACTCTTCCCAGGAATTCAGCACTGGAGTCCAAGCAAAGAGCACAGGCCGACGTTTCCTGCTGCACACAAACCACTCCCCCAGCCCCAAATGTTTGTGCTGAGGCCAATGTTTGCTGAGCAGTGATGGGGGGAGAGGAAGAGTGGCCCTGTGCCAGTTCAATCAGTCCTGACAGAGCAGCAGCCCAGTGGGGAACGTGCCAGCCAGGGAATTTTGGGGATGACTCCACCTGGAAGCAGAGCTCAGGCTGATGTTCCTGGTAAGAGCTGCTTTAGGTGATGGTGTTTAATTTAAAAAAAAAAAAAAAACCAACAAAAGAAAAAAACAACAAACAAAGCACCACCACCACCAAACAAAAGTGTCATAATTCCACCTCGAATTTTCCTCCCATTCCAGCCATTCCCCTTGTGATTGCTGGAGCAAAACTGCAAAGGACAGGGCTGTGGGGAGAAGGCTGAGGGCCAGAGAGCTGAGCCTGGGGGGCTTCCTGCTCACAGCAGCACTGACACCCCCAGCTCTGCTGCTCCACACACTTGGACATTGTTTTCCACCAAATCCATGCAGAATCACATCACTGTCACATCAACATATTGTCCCCCAACACCAGTGGCTGTGCCTTGAGTGCCCTTGGCAGAGGAGACTGAGGCAGTTTCAGAAGAGAGTTAATGATCTGGGGAAGCAATCAGAGCATCACTTCATCAGAGAGATGCTGTCAGAGCTGCTGGGGATCCCACAGGCTCTGAAATCCACCCACATCCTTCTGGCCAAGAGTGACAAGGATCTCAGGAAAGCCACAGACAGAAATTCAGTGAGGTTTTGATACTCAGCTCCTGCTCCAGGGTTTTCTATCCAAACAAATATTGCAGCAGGCTGTGAAGGCACATGAGAACACCCAGAGCTGGGTCCATGCTGCTCATCAAAATCCTGTTCCACCCTTTTGAGACTCAGTAATTCACCTATGAGAAGGAACAGCTGAGGAAGGGGTTTCACACAGGAGTTATTTCAGCTGGGTGCTGTCACCCTGCAAACTTCCCTCTCAATCAGGAGGATATACAAATGCAAGGAGGATCCCACCCATCTGTACAAAAAAGGCTGCAGCGTTAAGGTCAAACCTCAGCCATTCTGCCTCGCTGCAGACTTTGGGAAGGCATTTTAAAATGTGACAACAGCAACAGCACTGCATCCTGAACCTTTCAGGGCTCTCTTCATGTTCAATTGCTCACCTTGAACAGCTGGAATTTACTGCAGCAACACCCCGGGCCCGTGGGGAGCTTCCCTGCAGGTCTGTGTGTGCTACAGGGAGCCCCAACACATCCTGCAATTCCCACTGAGTGCTGGGAGGCAGCTGCCTGTTCCCACTGCTGGGAAACACCGACAAGACCTCAATTAAAGCCCCCACCAGCCCAAGCTGAGCTGCCCCAGCCTCATGGCAAACTCAGGAGGCTTCCAGACAGCACAAACACCACGCGCCTCCCCGAGAGCGCGGCATTTCCTGCAGATTAACACACCCAGGAGGTTTTACACCAGCCTGCCCCGAGCTTGATTCGGCTCCTGGAGTTTTGGATCCTTTTAGGAAGTCACAGATTTAGGCACGGCTCAGCAGAGCCCTCGCTGGAGCACCTGAGCCGACTTAACCCCATCACATGCTCCAGCAGCACCGAGCCCAGGAGAGCGTGGCTGAGGAGGGGCTCATTCATCCTCTGCACTTTGATTCATGTCCCGTGTGCTTGACCTGAGAGGAGCCCACAGGATTAATGAAAATCACATGCTGGGCCCTTTTCCTGGTGCAGGATTTAGTCAGTTTTACTGCTGAATGCTCACTCTGCCATGGCTGCTCCCAGCTCAGCATCTTCCTGCCAGGAAATCTGGGCACTCCCAGATCCCAGGGTAAAGCCAGCTCTAAGTGCTTGTGTTTTGAAAAACATCCTTATGGCACTCAAGTTTGGCCATCTGAAATCTGCATAACCATGCCACACAAAATAATCAGATTTCCCCTTTTGCTCCTCCTGAGCCAGCACTGTTTCTGTCCATTCAGAACAGAAACCACAGGGGGATTTTCCTTTGACTTAAATGCAGATTATTTCAGAAAATCTATCTGGAACATTTTTTGTATTGTGGATTACCATCAAATGCCATAATTTTTTTTTCCCCCCAGGTAATCATATTTTCACTATCAAATTTTTATTTGAAAATAATGTAATGGCAGCCCTATTTTGTAGACCTCAGTAGGGCCTCGCATTCCAGAGGTGCCCAAATGGAACATTTTGGGAATGCTTGAAAGGGTTCAGATTGCAGAGATCCCTTGCTGAGTGCATGGAATAAAAGGCAACAAGATATAGATACAAACATAGATATAGACATATTCACAATAAATCCAGGAAAAAAGAGGTGGAAAAGAGAAGAGATATTAAACACCAAGACTGAATGACCATTAGAAACTGTCCTAATGGAATATTCACCATGTTTTTACACCTTGATAAGAAAACTGTCCATCAGCTGCTGTCCAGAAGGGAAAGAACAGGATGATTTCTCACACTGGACATGTGTTTATGTGACTGGTGCACAGGGAGGACATGAGGAGGCACAGAGGCCTCTCCTGAAGAATTAAACTGGTTTTACCATTTTGTTGGGAGAGTTGGAGGCCGGGGGAAAATTAATAAGTGGAAAGCAGCCAGGAAAAATCTAGTCCAGTTTATTTACTAGAAACAGCACAAAACAAGCTATTCTCTTGACCCTCCACTGCTTCTTGGTGAGATTTATTGTGAGCTATGAGTGAGTTAGACGTGAATCTTGGAAAAAAGTGCATGATCATAAGCACCAAATAAAATGAGCAGCCAAATTCCTGGCTACTCCATCCACTGGCCTTAACATTTCTGTTCTAAGGCCCTTTATTCTGAAGAGCAGCTCGGAGAGAACCAAGACTGCCAGCTCCATTTCTGCCCAGAACTGCAGGGACAAAGTTAATCCACCTGGATTTGAGTTCTTGCAGTGGTTTGGGCTGTTGTCACGTCCTGCTCAGTTGTTTGTTGGAACACATTACATCAGCCTGGCCTTAAAGGGGATCTTTCCAGCTTAATAGTGGAAGAAAAGATCACAGAGAGTGTGTTGTTCAAGCACAGCGAGGCTGAGAAAATAGGAGGGATGGCTGTCCACTCCTACAAACAATCATCAGAATCCTGCAGGTGCTGAACTGAGCAGGATTCCTGCAAGATTGTCTGAAAGGAAAAGGACTGGGAGAGCTGTCTGCCAATGAATAGTTCTTGCCCTCAGTTTCCTTGACCTCTTCACCTTTTTCCTGATTTCTGAATATTCTGTCTTTTCTCTAAGCTGGAGAAATTCAGCATCTTTACCTAAAATGTGCTTGAGGACCACCTGTACTTTACCCAGGGATAGGACAGGCCTTAACCTTGCTAAAGAAAAAGCCTCTGGAGAAATGCAAAGCTATTGCATTACCTGCTGGAGTCTGGGGAACACTGGGCTGCTCAGCTGTGTGGGGCTGTGTCTCCCTTTCTTCTGGCAAGTTCTTGGCTGCAAATACAAAGAAAAATAAACTCATTGGTCACATAATTTGTTAATGCATCTCTAGAAAACATTTGCCTTTCCAGTGATGGCAAAATCAGCTCCCTGAGCTATTACACTCCAGCCCTTGAAAGCCCATGTAGGATCTCCAAAGAATGCTACATTTCATGGATTTAATTTTTATCCAGAAGTATTCACTTCAGACCAAGCAGTATCACTAGTTTTCTCTTCATTCAGATTGGTAATACATGTATTCATGAGAACAGAAAACCAGACATTTCAAGCTGAAAAGCAGCCGCCCTTTCCACTTACTCAGCTGTAGAATGAACAACAAAATAACACAGAGGAAGTTTGGAATTCTCCTCCATTCCTACCATGGGAATGGGACCTCTGGAATATTGACCCCCTCAGATGAAGATTTGTGGCATTCTGCAACTGCACCGTGACAGAAAAGGGAAGTGAATGAAACCCACAGGCAGAGCACTGGGCCATGGGCATCTGCTCTATCCTGGTGTTGTTCCTGCACGATGCCACCTCCATCTGGCAGTGGTTGGGGTAGATGTGCCCATCAGAGCCACACACGGGCTCCCCGTCGTAGCCGCAGTCCCGCGAGCACAGGCACTGCTCGAAGTACTCGTCCTCCAGGCAGCCAAAGATGTTGTTGCAAGGGCCAGAGTGGACAAAGCCTGGGAATTAAACAAAACCAGTCAGTTTTGCAAAGCAGGATGGAAACGTTTCACTGGTGTCAGTTTTCATGTTGAATTTCTGAAGGTTCCTATTACGGATTTACAAACTCGGAAGAATTAAAAGCACCAGGAATGAAGTTGCCTTTCTGAAAGAACCATGGTGCAACAGCTACCAGATTTGGGATAAAACAAGTATTTTTATACCACAGAGCACAGAATGGAACACACGGTTTCTGGGGAAAGTTATTCCTTTCACAGATGCATGAAACTGTTCGATCTTCTTACAGTTAACTGTGGAACTCCATTGCAAAATGCTGCAGAGAAAGGAAACCAAATTGCATGGCAAAGAGTTTTTACCCCTCTGATTACTGGCACCTCTCCCTTGTGCAGGTTCTTCCAGAATAAGACCTTTTATCTTGCCTCTGGAGCAAATTACAGTCACTTTGGTGCCTGAAGAGCACCACTGGTTCATTTGCCATCACTCTTAACCCCCCAAACCTTTGTGAAACTTCCCCTAACACAGACAGCGAAACAGAACATTTCTGTACACATAATTTTGGGTTCAGAACACCTGTGTGTCCCACTTTTCCAAAGGATCTGTGTGGTTTGGGGTAACTCACCAACCCACTGGCTGGCTGAGCTTTCCACCTCGTTGCAGGTTGGGCCATCGCAGAGCTCCCGGGCCAGGGGGCTGTTCTCACTCACGTTGTAGAAACGAGTGGCTTCAAAAGCTGCAGCAGGGAGGAGAAATCCCAGCTGAGCCTCCTGCCTGGAGCTCTGATGCCAGCAGGGGTCAGAGGGAAACAGGCACAAACCTGGCTCGTAGTAGTCATACACCTTGATAGGAACAGGGGCTGTTTTCCCAACTATGTGCTCTCTGAACGCTTGGAACTTCACACAGGTCATGCACTGGCTGGGAATCTGGGGGAGATGGTGTCAAAGACTCAAAAACCACACTTGAAGTGAAGAGAGAGACAAATGAACACAGCAGGTGCTCCAAAGAAACACCCCAAGCACAAAGACACCTCCCATATCCCAAGTACAGGGACAGGGATAAGGAATTAAAGTCAAACGGGATGAACTAAAGCTGGATGCTTTGCCAAACTTTAAAAAGCATATTTAAAACACAAAGAAATGACAGATCTGGCACTCCAGCCATGCTCCCTGGCTTGCCCACAACCACCAGACAATTTCCTGCTGCTGACCAAGCCAAGAGAGATCTCACCTTCCACTCTCAGCTCTGTGCCGTGAGATCTAAATTATTCTGCATTTAGCACCATTAGTTAACCTGAAAGTGAGATTATTTAAAGACAAAAAACTAAGAGATATCTGCCCAAAACCACTCCATGGGCTGAAGTGAATCACCTGCCTCTGTTATACTTTGGTTTCCAACTTGAACTGCACCACCACCTGCAGCAAAAGAGGCTCAGGCAAGAGGCCAATTAAATCTGCAGTGATCCTCACCCCTGAGGGACCCCCAAGCCCCTCCCTGTGCCTCATCCCCTGGGCATTTGCCTTTCATTGACATCCAACATAATTTTTAGAAATACAGCCATTACCTCATCAAAATAAAACAGGACTTTTCTTCCATCCACTTCATATCTTTTTAGCCCAATTTGCTTGTTCATCAATAACTGGGGGTAAAAAGAAAAAGAAAAGAATAATTGTGTTTAGTTTAATCTCATTTTATAGAAAACAGGTAGAAATGAGAGAATGAGAAAGATTTCAGGCTGCTTAGAAAACTGATCAGACATTAAACTCCAGGGATTTCTTCTGCTGGAAAAGGGTGCCTCCAGAAGAGAGGGAAAATGCAAAGAGAAGGAAGCTGCTGTCACATGAGGGGGAAAAGCCACCAGTGTCTTTCCTTGTGTCCTTCCTTGTTTCCTGCTGAGCAATTCTTGCAAGGGGCATCAACTGAGGGCTCTCCTGGTCCCCAGGGCATTTATCCCCCTGGGACTCTGCTGCCACCTCATCCATAATCCCACCCAGCAGCTCCCAGATTGTTTTCAGTACCAAGGCTCCAGCAGACCCCAAACTACTCAATAAAATCTCTCATTTCCACCCCTCAGACCACCGGGAACTGAAGGTCCCCTCCTCCCACCAGCTGAAAAATCCAAAACATTCTTCTGCCAGGAAAATTAATCCTCACATTTGAAAAGAGCAGCCATTTGACAGAGCCCCAGGCTCCCTCCCTTTTGACAAATGGGGTCAGGCCAGGCCTCTGCTCCTCATCTGTTCTCCCTCCGAGGCCCAGGGATTTGGGATTTGGGGTGTGCACTGTACCAGGCAGGCCTGCAGAGCCTCCTCTTCTGCTTTTTCATCTAAGGAACATCTGAACAAGATCTAAGGGCACTTCCCACACGTCCAACCCTTTATTTTAAATTTCCCAGAAGTTCCTCCTATGATTTCTGCACTTGCAACATCTCAATATCATGATTGTCCTGATCAAGCATTACTGTGTTGATAATCTGTGTTTAGAATGCATCTGTCACGTGGAAAATATCTAATCCTAAAGCTGGGGAGGATGAGGGTCTGTGGAAAAGGACTTCTGTGTTTTAATCAAAGTTTGGGGAGCCAAGATAGGGCCAGAGCACTCTATTCTATAATTCTGTGCTCCAAACTGTCCCACTACTTCAACCTCTGTCAGACAATCTCATTTGTGACACAGGGATATTCCTCAAGGCTTTTTGTTTTTTGGGTTTTGTTTGTTTGTTTGGGTTTTTTTGTTTTGTTGGGCTTTTTTGTTGTAGTTTGGTTGGGGTTTTTTAAAGTGGGGTTTTTTTGTTTGTTTGTTTGGGGGTTTTTTGTTTGGTTTTTTCTTTTTGTTGTTTTTTAACGTTCTTAAATTTTTTGAGATATTAGGCTAAAATCTCTGTGGAAAGGGGAACAAATAATAATAATAATAATAAAAATAATAATTATTACTATAATAATAATAATTATTATCATTATTATTTAGAATGGCATGAAACAAGCAGCATTCCCACAGAAATTTGCCCCAACCTGCCACCAGCAGCTCCAGCTGTGACTCCCCTGAGCAGAGCTCTCCTACTTGTAAAACCCAGCTCCCCAGCTCCCTGCTATCCCTGTAACAAGCACAGCACCATGTGTTTAAGTCCCACACAATATGGAAAGGGCCAATTTAATTTGTCCTTATAATTTGAGGGGCCTGCTGGTGGCTGTTATTACTCAGCAGTCCATGGCTGCAGACAGGGCTTTTACGAGGGCTGGGAGACGCCGGCGCCACCGGGAACTGCTCAGCTCAGCTAAAGCTGCATTTTTCCTGGTGAGGTTTGATGTATCCCAGCCCGGGGTGACCTCCCGACCCTGTCGACACCCAGCATTATTAGGAGGATTTGTGGCCGGGCTGCCCGGGGTGTGCACAGAGCTCTCATTAAGCAGCGCTGCCCCGGGGCTGCACGTGGGGCTGCTCCCACCCTGGCACGGGGAAATCCTGATTTACAGCCCAGCACCTCCACAGCAGGGCTGGGGTGCCAGGGAAAGGCAGCAGGGCAAGGGTGGGACTGGCTCTGCTCAAGGTGGGGCCAAAAGAGATGGGGAAAGTGACCTGAGGTGGGGGGAATTTCATGTTGGGTCCAGGTTTGACAGCCATGAGGAAATCACAGAATGGTTTGGGTTGGGAGGGACCTTAAAGCCCATCCAGTGCCACCCCTGCCATGGCAGGGACACCTCCCACTGTCCCAGGTCACTCCCAGCCCTGTCCAGCCTGGCCTTGGGCACTGCCAGGGATCCAGGGGCAGCCACAGCTGCTCTGGGCACCCTGTGCCAGGGCCTGCCCACCCTCACAGCCAACAATTCCTGCCCAATCTCCCATCCAGCCCTGCCCTCTGGCACTGGAAGCCATTCCCTGGCTCCTGTCCCTCCATGCCTTGTCCCCAGTCCCTCTCCAGCTCTCCTGGAGCCCCTTCAGGCCTTGCCAGGGGCTCTGGGGTCCCCTCCAGCAGTGGAGTTACAGGTGGGGCTGTATCTGCACCTTCACTGCCTGGCTGTAGATATGCTTGAGCTTTGTTACCACATTTCATTTTTACAGATGCAAAAGGGTTTCTGCAATAAAAACACACGGAATTCAGCTCTTCAAGGGGAACTTTTCCTCTTGAAGATGGAAAATCCTTCCCAATTTAGGAAAATCTCCCACTTGTCAGAGGAAGCAATTCTGATCAGGTTATGGGAGTAGCAGAGCCTTCTGGGCTCACACACATAGGACATAAATTCTTGTCTGAGAGGGGGAACAGGGTGCCCAGAGCAGCTGTGGCTGCCCCTGGATCCCTGGCAGTGCCCAAGGCCAGGCTGGACAGGGCTGGGAGCAGCCTGGGACAGTGGGAGGTGTCCCTGCCATGGCAGGGGTGGCACTGGGTGGGCTTTAAGGTCCCTTCCAACCCAAACCATCCTGGGATTCTCCTGCAAACAGAAGTGTTTTGAGACATCACCCAGCCAGTTCATGGTGGTACCAGCACCAGTATCCCTTGAAAACAGCCCATCCTCAAGTTAATAATTTATTCCCAATTATTCTCAGTGTTTCTGTGCTCAGAGCACGCCTGGCACTCCCTGACACAGGCAGTGCAAACACTCACAGCCCTGCAGCCTCTGAGCAGCAGCTCAGCACAAACTGAGCCTCTCTGGTCCCAAACCCTTCCCTGGGACACTGAGTGTCACCAGCCCCAGGGCAGAGCTGTGCCCTGGCCAAGGGGAAAGTGTTCAGGGACTGCAGTGACAGAGCCTGCACAGTGACACAGAGATGTGGGACCTATAAACCCCCTGTCCCCTGCTGACACCAGGAATGGAGACATTCACCCACATTTGTCATTTCTTCTTAGCCTTCTGCAGAGCAAATAAAAAAGGACTGCAGGGATGTGCTCCTTAAGAACTTTCCTGTTCTTCTGCAATGAAAACCCATTCATGCCCTCACTTTTGACCCTTTCCCCTGCTCACAGAGCATTCCAGAGGTTTAACACCATAAAGATACCCTATTGGTCTCCTCCTGGGCTGTTTGGAGCTCTCTGGTTCTCAGCCAGGTTCTCATCCATATTTTGCTGCTATTATTGACATGAATGACTGTGAAAGAGAGCAGCTCTACAGGACTGGCACTGCAGCACCTTCAGCAGAGAGGGAGCAGGAGCCAAACCCACTGCAGGCCCCCTCACTTCATTCTTCCTCCTTTCTCCCACTCCTGAACAGCCATATTCAGTTTGAGGCATGAGAGAGAATATCAGACTCAAAGGCAAATAAAACCCCATCCCCTTAACATGCTTGGATTTGAAAACTGATTTCTCCACGTGCAGCTTATGAATTGGTATAAATATAACTTCAGTTTTTCTCTTCATAGGAAGAGTTTCATATCTGATCCCTAGTTCTGAAAGGTTGCAATTCCTTCTCAGGGATTAATACAAAAATTTCTGTGGCTTCAGGGACACCCGGGAGACATCTGACAGCAGCTCCTGACATGTAAACCCCTCCCAAGAGCTTTTTCCTCCAAGAAAAAGCAATAGTGTTTCAATTATAAATCAGCCAAATCAAGTGAAATCCTAGAGAAGATAAAGCAATGTGCACTCCTCCTTGAATTAGGATATCAAATTAAACTTCACAACGGTTCTACTTTCAAATTCTTCCCCAGATCCCTTCCTTTACCAATATAATGAAATAAAGTTATTAACAGAAGAGATCCTTTAGAAGCAAAGTATTATTTAGCTCTTTACCAGTTCTCAAGGATGCAAAGATTTTACACCTCTTTAGTTAAGCACTCCTTAAAAAATAATAGAAATTGCAGCATAAGAACCCCACCAGTGAATGCAATGTTCCACAAAATGTAATGAGTTGTGATGAATGCAGTGCTTCCACAAGGATAAAGCAAAGCTCAGGATTACAGTTCATCTGCCCTGAAGGGCTGGCTGGGCACGAGGCACATTCTGTTCACCTCAGCTTGGCTGCAAGAAACACCATGTTCTCCCAGGGAGAAGGGAGAAAAGAAAAAAAAGAAAAGGGCAAAAAATTCCAAGACTCAGAGCCTCCAAAGAAATGGGATCCAGATGTTGGAGATAACACAGCCCACTGAGCAGCCATAAACAGCTCCTGTTAGAGCACATTTGCACTTCAGCTTTTCCAAAGGGTCTCAATTACTGTGCACTGGCTCAGGAAAACCTTGGCTTGGCTGGGCTGGGTTTGCTCAGCCTGCTCAGAATGTCTGTTCCTCACTTCAGAGCTTTTGTGACAAGTGAAATCTCCTCCTTCCTAATTTTAATTGCATCTTTTCAGCAGTGCTCTGACACTCAGTGACCTCCTCTTGCCCCTCAAAGGGAGCCCCTCCCAGTTAGAGACCCAAATCCCAGCCCATCCCATCCCAATCCCATCCAATCCCATCCAATCTAATCCCATCCCAATCCCATCCCATCCCATCATCATCCTATCCCAATCTCATCCAATCCAATCCCATCCCAATCCCAATCCCATCCCCTTACCTGCTCCAGGCTCTCAATATCTGCCCGAAACCCCGAGAACAAAGGCACTTCCAACACTGCCATGTTTGAGGATCCAGAGTGCAGCCATCTTCCCATGGAGACAAAAAGAGAGAAAATGGGAACAAACTCAAGATCCAAGACCACAAATTGACAACTCAGAATGGAGAAACCTACTCCAGAAGAAATGAAAAGCAAAAAACAACCCCATATTAAAAGGCTCTCCTCGTCGAAGGGCTTGTGGAAAGACAGTTTATTTGGTTTTTAAAAATCCTTTTTTCTGCTTCTATTCAGCAAAATTATGTCCAGCTCACAAATAGTAGAGATGTTCTGGCACATGGAGGCAGAAAAACAGAGGGATGCAGCCACCTGTGGGGTTGCTTGCCTTCTGTTTCAATTAATCACTGAGAAAATGCACTTGGTCAAAGGAAAGAAACCCTTGGAGTAGAAGAAACTTCTGTCTCACCCTAAGAGAGGGCTGCAGATGGACTCTGGTGGGAGAGGGTTGTTAATTCCCAACACCAGCAAGGTCATTCCATCCTGGGATTTCATAAATGGCTGTTTCACCCCTAACTGACACTGAGAAAAGAGCTTTTGCTAACGAGTCAGCAAAATCACTGCCTCATTACTGGTGTTAAAGAGTTCACTGCCTACATCATCCTCCAGAGCATAACTGGAAACTCAGAAAACCCTGAAACTGAGTTGTTCCAAGTGTGCACAAAAACCCCCACACAGGAAGGGCTGGACAGAAAGCCAGCTGGGGCCATTGCAGAAAATCTGCATTTTTGCAGCATGGCAGAGGAGTGTCCATCCTAACCCAGCTCCTGAGCCCCAGAACAAGGCTCCTTTTCTGTGCACTGCAGCAGCTGCCAGCCCTCCCTCCTTGGCAGCTCACCTGTTTGCTGTGCAGCACCTGAGCCTGGCCCAGCAGCTCAGGGCCAGCACTGAGAAAAATCAGCTCCACAGCTTCCAGCACCACCTCTGCCAGCTCTGAGCTGCCTCCTGCAGGGCCCCCTCTCTCAGGAGCCCCCAGCTCGGGGTGGGTGGTGACCTGGCTGGGGCTGGGGTGCCACACCCAGCCCAACGCCCACAGTAGCATGAGGTGGCCTGGGGACAGAGCCAGCTGGCCCTGCTGAGGCACTTCAGGGCTCTCAGGGACACAAAACCTCCTTAATTCCCATCTAACTGCACGCTCCACACTCCCCAATAAATCACAGAGCATCCCTTTGCCTGTGTTTCCCAAATCTCTGTTATACATCACAGCTTTCTGTTTTCCACCCCGTGCTCTCCCTGACCCAGAAGTGCCCCAGGGATGTCACTGGGAATGACAACACTTCATTACATCCCGAGAACACCCCCAGCTCAAAATATCTCACTTGTCATCCTTGGTGCACTCCTCTCTCCTCACTGCCCCAGCAAGATGATGATGATGGAGCTGAGAGCACCATTACAGGAAGAAGGGGAGGAAAGGAAGATTTCATTTGCTTTTGTTTCCTTTCCAAGCAATCCATCTCCTTCCACTGGGCTTCCTCTCAAATTTCTGTCTTAGCTCCAGCAATTCCCAGGGCAGGGGATTCAGAACTGTCAGCAGAGAAGTTGTGCTGATGCAGGGCCCTGATAGGACTGGAGAAGGGTTTCCTCTCCCCAGAACAGGCTGAGGGCTTGGCCAGGGGGACAAGAGGCTGGCACAGTGACACTGTGGCACTCGGTGACCCCCCCGAGGGCCAGGGACAAGAGTGGGACAGGAAAAACAAACCCCCATCTTTTCCTGGGGCACTGCAGCTCTGCCCACGTCTGCAGTCACTGCGTGGCCTCTGCAGGAAGGAAGGGGACAGAAACTGATAAGGGAGCCAGAGTTTCCTATTAATCTGATAAGGAAGCCACAATTTTCCATTAAACTGATAGGGGAGCCAGAATTTCCCTTTAAACTCTGATAGAGGAGCCCGAATTTCCCATTCAACTGATAGGGGAGCCCCAATTTTCCATTTTCACAAATCACATCTGAGCCACTCGCTGGACTCCTGTTGGAGGTCAGTGAAGCTGCAGCCCCCCCACCTGCCATGCTCCAGTCACAAACGTGCAGATTGTTCTGAATTTCTTGGGGATGCTTTCTCCTGTTGCACAGCAGGATGGTGTGAGCCCTCTTTATTTACCCTGGTTGTGGCTTTCTCTCTCTTGGGCCAAACTCCCAACAACCTCCCTAAAAACCCAAATGTTTTGTAAAGAGATCAGCAACCCCTGATGACCATAGCAGTACCAGGGTGTTTAAGCAGAACTTTTAAGTGGATTTAATACAGGTTAGAAACTATTTTTGCTGCTGTTTGTCTATAGCCCAGCTGTTTACTCACAATAACTTGAATTTTCCGGTATATGAAATGAGAAAGAACTGCTGGTGTCTCTGTAAAGTGCCTTGAGAGCTGGAAATGAAACTTCCAGGTCATGCCACTTTTAAAATTGTTTTACATTTCTTTACATAGAAAAAGGAGATAAGGAGCCTTTGAAAGCTTATTAACAAATATTTGCATGCATTGTGCCTTTACCATAGATTCCAAATCTACCATAGATTCCATGGCCACAAGCATCTTCTTGGTATCCAAAACTGAACACCAAGGAGCTCAAATAATAAAGTCAGGCCAGTAATATTTATAAAACTACTGTCACAATTAAGATATTAGTTAGCCAGTTGAATTTACCTTGCTCTTTGAGGCTTTTAAGAAAATAATCCAGAAATTTTTCTTTTCATCGTGATACAAGCAAATGACATCGCATTTGTAATTTCCAGGGTTTGAAGAGGCAATAATGTGATGCTGGAATGATTTTTGTCTTTTCTTTTATATCCCTTTTACACAGTTCTCTGTATCCACAAGTATCAGCAGCATGCACACTTGCAACCTTTTACTGAGTTCAGTGCTCAGTGTTCTGTAAGTGTTCTGCAGGCCTGAGACTGAACAGCCCAGAGCTGCAGAGCCAGGGACACCAAACATTCTGCTGGCTCAGGAACCCAAGGTCTCTGAGCAGGAGGATTCTGTAAACTCAAGCTGAGCCCAGCCCAGCCCCAGCATTGGGCTCCCTTGTTGGATCTGTGCTGTGTAAAGTCTAGAACTGGTGTGTGTGACTGACGGGGGTGCATTTGCCACGTTGGCACCTGGGGGAAGTGGATGCATCAAACAGGATCCTGATTAAAATACTGAGGGAAAGACCCCAACCCCTTTAACCGTGTCTGGCTTCATTTTCCTAACACCAGGAAAAGGCATCAATAAAACCTCGAGGTGTTGTTCTTATTTCTCTACCTTTGCCACACACTTAGCAGTGAAAGGACCAAGCATGACCTTGGGGTGAGTGTCCTACACCCCACAGTGGTGGCTGAGCCTGGGTCTCGAGCACAGCAAGGCACAGCAGGAGAGAGCTCGGTGTTTTCTGGCACAGAGGGGCTGATCAGCAAACCAAATGCTCTGTGGGGAGCAGGGCTGGCATTCCCTACCTCGTGCAGGTCTCCAGGATGACTTTGTACTCTCGGTGGTCCTGGTCTGAGGCCGGGTCCTCGTCGTCCCCCAGGGCCCTGTCCCTGAGCAGGGACTCGGGACGGTTCTCGGCGGCCGAGCCCGAGCGCAGCGGGGCCGGGGCTGGCGGGTGCTGCTCTGCCTTGGGCTCCTTCAGGTTCACCAGGAGCTGGAAGGCTGGTTTGGCAATAGGATCGGGTACATTGTAAGTGACATCGATCTGCAGCAGGAAGAGGGAAAAGCAAAATTAAATCAGGGATCCAGCTCCAGGGTTTGAAAGCACAAATGTCCCAAAAGGACCAGCACAGGCACAAGGTCTCTCCAGAGGGAGGGAATGGCAGGCACAGAGGATTTACCACACACTTGTATTTCTATATAAGCTCTGCCAGAGCTGGTACTGTCACATTCACTTCCAGAAATTAAAGCAACACCACTGTATAGAATTATTTTGAGAGAAATTCCAAGTGTAAATCCTTCCTCACAGCAAAGTGGGGTTTCAAAAGCAGCAAACAGGCTGTGAGGTCAGAGATCATCTGCTCCCGTGCCTTCTCCAGCCCCACAGCAGCCTTACCTGCATCAGACAGCAGCCTTCACCTTTGGCACTCACAAACAGCCCTGTTGGAATACTGGGGATCTGGGGAGAATCCACAGGTGAGACACAGACAAGACATGGCACTCAGAATGGAAATGAATATTAAATTGAGCTCTATTCTGCACAAAATACCTTTACAAAAGACACTGCAGAAGTGAAGTGAGCGTGGCTCAGTCTCTTTACCACCTGCACTTGCAATGGCAGGACAAAATAAACAAACAGCAGCACTTAATAAACTTCAGGCACTGGCTATGGTGAAAAATGCCTTGAATTTGGAGTGCTGCCTCTAGGCAGAACCCACCCACAAACCCACAGAAAGCCCCAAAGGAATCAGTGCTTTATTTGTGTTTTTACCACCACTGATCCAAGTCCTCACTCAGAACCCAGCTCACATGGGACTGCTTTAAAAACCTGCCTGCACAAAACCACCTACCACCGCAGTCTGAAGGACTTTTTTATTCATCTTGTTAAGCTCAAAGGTCTCCTGGTAGTCCAGGTTAGTGGAAGCCAAGGAAATGGTCAGGTTGACTCCTCCAACATAAGAAAGGATGGCATATTCAGCCAGAGCCTGCAGGGCCACACAGGTGTCCTGGGGATCAGAAGAGAGAGAAATCAGAGCACAGCAAACTTCCAAACAGCTCTGCTCAGCTCCAGGCGGCAGAATCTTCCTTATTAATTCACATGGCAAAAGGAGCATCAGGCTTTGCTCACTTTTCCTATCAAAGGCACCTGCAAGGACAAAGCCTGGGTTCCTTTCAAATTACCAGCCCAAGAAGGAAGCAGGAAAGAGCACTGGAAAGTTTTTTCTTCTTACCAGAGCACAAACAATTTCAGGAAGATGGAAACTCCTCATTCCTGAATCAATTGACCATGCATGCATCCCAGCTACCTTTTCCAGAGGCAGCCCACCTGAGTGGATGAGAATCCTCCCAGTGCATTCCTTTGCTGTGAGAGCCATTTGACCACAGGGAGTGCAGAGGCCACGTCCCCCAGGAGGGTGTAGGTCAGAAGGGCATAAGATGTCATTTCCACTTCTGCAGAAACAACTGAAAGAGGGGGTGGAATTAAAAAAAAAGAATCAAAACCCCACCTAGAAGAGAGAATCTGGGCAGATCTAGAGATAGTTATAGGAATGTTTATTAACTGAAAAATAATTTTTAAAAGTTAAGAGTTTGTAGAAGTGACCACAGGAAAAGGGAGGTTCAAATGTCTGCACCCAAGATGCTTCACTTCCCTAAGATATCTCTGTTTTCAACGAAAACTTCCCTTGACAAAACAGATAACCAATAATGAAGATATTCACACAACAGATAAACTCCTTCTACTTGACTGTATCCCACAATTAATTCCTCTCCCACTCCAGTTCTGCTCTGCTGCTGCCCACACTGCTGTCCTGTCCTAGAGACTTTCACAAAATACCCAGTCTGATCACTCTTGAACACTGCTGACCTACATGGCTTTAATGTGAATTGATTTAAGTGAAAAAGTGAAAATCACAGCATCCTTCACTGTTTCTGTGGCTTTGAGAGCTAAAGTCTAGAGAAATCAGCTGAAGTGTGAGTGACCAGTGATACAATCCTTAGGTCCATTTGAAAACACAAAGATAAATAGCTCTAAAATTAAATGTGTTACAAATATAAATAGCTCTAAAATTAAATATGTTTGAATTCCCTCAGATTTACATTTCAAATTATTATTCCCTGATAGAATTCCACATGGCTCTCACTCTTCTGTCTTTATAAAACTGGAATTAGAGCTGACGAGACAGCTGGGGCTGAAAAGCCCATCCTCTCTGGACCACCATTTCCCTGTCTCTCATTTTTTCTTTCAGCATGACTTTACCTGCCTTTTCTGAGCTCTTTCCTCTGGATCCTGCCCTGACTGACAACTCCAGAATACCTTGTATTTATAAACAATTCACTGCAATGCCAGCAGGCTGGTGAGGCAACCCCTTCCCTTTTCTCTGCCTTTGCACTACAAGCTCCCAATTACCTGATTGAGAGAGTCCATCATTAAAGCCCATGAAGGTGTCCTCATCAGTGACAAGGGTTCCTGTGAGGCTCCAGTGTGTAAAGCCATCTAGGAGAAGAGAGCAGAGGGATTTGGGTTATCAGAGCAGGAGAGCAGCTGGAAAAGCCAAGTTCCATTTTTGCATCAGCTCAGAAGAGCTCCGTGCCCTGAGCTGGGCTCTCCCTCCTTTGGGACACCCAGTCCCCAGGCAAGGGGCTCCCTTTGGAATGACAAAGATGATTTTATGTGACGAATTGGGTAATACTTGGATTTTGTATTAAAATACATCCTCAGGGCATGTGAGGTGTTACAGGGCAAACTCTGCCACTGCAAGGACAGCACTGCAGAGCCCCTGAACAACTGAAATGACTCTGCTGGGTAGAGAATGGTCCTGCTGAACTCCAGGCCTGTGGCTCTGATCTCTGAGTGGGACACTCACTTATGAGCTGGTCCCCTCCAGTTCAGGACATTCTGTGGTTCTGCTGCATGTGCCTTCCCCCAGTGACACATGAGGAGCCCTCTCCAAAGAGAACCAGGAGCACCTTTGCCTCACAAATCCAAACTGTGGCATGAGGAACCCCTCATGCCCCAGCCCCCATCCTCTCCAGCAGCTGAGATCCAGCATTTAGCCTGTGTTTGGTTCTTCCTCTGAGGGCGCAGAGCTCAGGTGGTGACCCTGAGGATCCCTTGGGTGGTGGCAGTACCTGGCTGGTGGCAGTGCCCTGGGTAATGGCAGTACCTGGGTGATGGCCATGAGGGTACCGGGCTGGTGCAGTACCTTGGGTGATGGCAGTACCAGGCTGGTGGCAGTACCTGGGAGGTGGCAGTACCTTGGGGGATGGCCATGAGGGTACTTTGGATGGTGGCAGGACCTGGGAGGTGGCAGTACCTTGGGTGATGGCAGTACCCAGTGGTGGCAGTACCTTGGGTAATGGCCATGAGGGTACTTTGGGTGGTGGCAGTACCTGGCTGGTGGCAGTACCGGGGTGGTGGCCATGAAGGTACATTGGATGGTGGCAGTACCTTGTGTGATGGCTATGAGGATACCTTGGGTGGTGGCAGTACCTTGGGTGGTGACAGTACCTGTCTGCTGGTAGTACCTGTGTGACGGCAGCACATGGTGGTGGCAGTACCTTGTGTGATGGCAGCACATGGGGGTGGCAGTACCTGGCTGTGACAGTACCTTGTGTGATGGCAGTACCTGGCTGTGACAGTACCTTGTGTGATGGCAGCACATGGGGGTGGCAGTACCTGGCTGTGACAGTACCTTGTGTGATGGCAGCACATGGGGGTGGCAGTACCTGGCTGTGACAGTACCTTGTGTGATGGCAGTACCTGGCTGTGACAGTACCTTGTGTGATGGCAGCACATGGTGGTGGCAGTACCTGGCTGTGACAGTACCTTGTGTGATGGCAGTACCTGGCTGTGACAGTACCTTGTGTGATGGCAGTACCTGGCTGTGACAGTACCTGGCTGTGACAGTACCTTGTGTGATGGCCATGCTGTTCATCCTGCGCAGCGTGGTGGCTGCAGAGGGGCTGTGCAGCAGGGTCAGGGCGTAGGCACTCAGGGCAGTGGTGTAGGGATCCTCTGCCGAGTACAGGTTGGACTCCAGGAAGTGTTTTGCTTTGTCAACAGCTGTTCTTTCTTCCTGCATTCACAGGGGAAAGGACCAGCCATATTTAGCAGTCTCAGAAGTTAGAATTGCTTTATTACTCATTATATCCTGCCCATTAAAAAAACAAAGCAAACAAAACCCAACAACAACAAAATCCAAACAAAACCAACAAAAACCACACAGTAAACTGGGAAAGACACATTTTGCTCCCTCCAGAATGGCATTGACACTTTCCTTAAGAAAAGCCATGCATCCAAACTTAAAAAAAAAAAAAAAAAATTAAAAAGGGAGCAAACAGCAGAGCAAGAATGATTGAAGAGAACTGAGACAACTTTTCCCCCAGTAGAGCTGGAGAAATTCCGTGCCCCTGCAAGGCTGCAGATGAACAGGGCAGGGGCGGGTTCTGCTCTCTGTAGGTTTGATTGTGTTCCTGACACTCTGGAGCGTCTGGCAGACGCCAGAGGATAATAAAGGCCAAGGTTCCCAGGGGTCCCTGCAGCCAACAAACATGTTTTATTAACTCCCCCAATGACCTCACCATGCAGGAACGTGGCTCTGATAATTTATAGAAACAATTTAATTGGACTTGATGTAATTTGGTTTCCTTTGATTTCCCTGTGGCACTAACCTTCCCCTTCCTCATTTCCTAGCTCAGATCATTACGAACACTCACAAATCTCCTCTAGGAAACCCATTAGAATCCTCAGAAACTGCTCTGCTGGGGCTGCCTGGACACACAGCAGCCCAGAGAGAGCATCCCATCCCTGCTCAGAGGGGACACTGCTGACAGGGAGGCAGGAAGTTGCTCTGTGAGCACTGCAGGGTTTTAAAAATTCTTTATAAAGTTTAAAGCCTTCCACTCCAACCAGGACAGGGGGTTAGAGGGCATCTGCCTGCAGCAGCAGCCTGGTCTCACTCTTCAGGCTCCCCAGGGATGGGTGAGGGGTGCTGAGGTTATCAGAGCTCCTGAGTGGGCACTGGCTGTTCTGACACCTCCACAAACTCAGGAGTTGTCCCTGAATGGACCCTTTTGTGTGACAGCAGATCAGGAAGCTGCAACACCCACTGCACCTCCTCTTTTCACCTTCCAGGCAGCTCTGCCTGTGCACAGCCACCTCTCCCTCTTCCTGGGCTGAGGAGCAAGGGAACATCTGCAAGGGAGCATCTTCCCAGTGCAGTGAGTGGGAATGTGTCACTGTAATTTTATCTAAACATCTCCCTTCCAGTGAACTGCATGCAGGCAGAAACACATCAGAGAGCAGGAGCAGTGTTTTACCAAGAGTTTTAAGGAGGAATCCCTAAAACACCAGCTGTACTGGAATTTTGGGGGTTTTTTTCCAGTGGAATTGCCCATTCCTCCATAGCTGCTTCCCTTTTTTGCAGTGTTCCTGCCCTGTCTCATTTCAAGGAGCAGAAACATTTTTCTCCAGAGCCTCAATCCAGCACATTTCGGGAGCTCAGCTCTCCAAAGGCACTGGAATCTAACAGCAGTAGCATTTTGGCCACTGCAGCCAAGCCAGACCACAAGAGTTCTCTGGATCCCCAAGTTAAACTGCTTTTAGCAGCAAGCCAGGATTTCTGAGTCTCTGCAGGCAGGAGACCAGGATCTGCACAGGCTGAACTCCCAGCCTGGAGCTACGAGGCAGAAAACACTTCTTGCAGCAAAATCTGGGAGAGGTTGAGGGATGGGGCTGCAGGGAAGAGTTTTGCTCTGGTGGAATAATCATGAGCTGATGGTTGAAGGATGGGAGACCATCTTGAACAACTTCAGAACAGATTCCTTAACTATAGAATGATCCCAAGGCTTTCCAGAAGCCTCTCTTCCCTGGATGCTGTCAGTCATTCTAGACAGCACAGGACCTCTGAAGGCAAGCACTGCAAAATGAAGTTAAAAAAAAAAAATAATAGAGAGAATTTTCGTAGCTGTTTTAACCAAGCTTTTGTTACCTCAGAAGTGACACCTGTTTCCAGAAGAGATGCAACCACATAAGCTGTCAGGGAGATCTTCCCATGGATCCCACCCTGGAAGGGCAAAAAACACAAACCACTGGATGAAAATTAGAGAAAAACACGCTGGAGGAAAAAAAAAATGCTTTGAAGCAATACAAAGGATGGGTTAGAACCAGGGGAGAAGCTGAAGCAGCACCAAAAGTACAAAATTTAGGAAGCCAAGCCCACCCTGGTTGGAGCCAGCTGTCCCTGGCAGCAGCCTGAGGACACATTTAATACAGTTTTTGGTAAGGCTTCACATTTTGCTTTGCCTCCTCTGGGGCACCCCACAGTCACGTTCTGATCAACCTTTTTGAACTGAAATTCCCCTGGTTCTCCCTGTGGCATTTCAGCCTTTCAAGTGCAAAATTCAAACTGCATCACTTCATGCTCTGATAAAAACTTGATAAATGTTCTTGCTGCATGTCCATCCTGTGTGGTTTTTACCTGAATGTCCTTGTTTAGAATCCTGCCCATGGCAGGGAAAGAACCATCTTCTTTCTGGTGCTGGATGATCCAGTCCTTGGCAGCTGTGAGTTCTTTGGGGTCAATGAAAATAAACCCACGAGACTGAGCAAAGGACTTGAGGACAAAAGCTGTTAACCTGTAAGAATTAATTAATCGTCTTTTACTGAGAAAGCAAATTCAGAATAAAGTATCAGTAAGGGAAAAATAACATTCTTAGAAAGCACAAATTGAAAAAAATATTGTTGGTAAACACTAAATATTGCGGTTAAAACTTTAGTGGGACATAAAAGCACCTGAACACTGTCCAGGCTTTGGAAAAGAAAATGATTAAGAGTCAACAAATTAAATTGAAAAGCAGAACTCAAAGGTGTATTTGTCAGAATTATGGCACACTGCGAAATATTCTTTGTTATAGGAGCTCATCTGCCTAAATTATTGAAGTTTTTAAGAATCAATATTTTAAAATTAAGAATCAATATCTTTCTCATAAGAAATCCAGATCCTTCCCTCCAGCCTGAAGCTGTGTTACACTTTATACAGAATTAAGACTTGAGAAAGCACCAGAAGTGTTGTTGGAATTCTAAACCTCTGACAACAAGTGTGAGCCCTGGCCAGCTTGGGGGGATTGAGTCATTGCCTTTACAAGCCCCTGAGGAATGGGAGGGTAGCAAACACTGCTGCCTGGCAGGGGATTCTTGGAGTGTTGAGTAATTCTGTGTCACCACATTTCACATCCAGGGACTGGGAGATGCTCTGGGGCTGAGATTCCCTATCTCAGGAAGGGCAAGGAGCAGCAGTGGTGCTGGGGAGGGAATCAGTGAACACCCAAGCAGGGATGGATTTGAGGGATGCAGCACAGGGATGCAGCACAGGGATGCAGCACAGGGATGCAGCACAGGGATGCAGCACAGGGATGCAGCACAGGGATGCAGCACAGGATCCCACAGCTGAGCCCTGGGGATGGGGACACTCTGGGCTGATGTCACACAAACCTCCCAGGCCTGGTGGGACAGCTCTGACCCTGCAGCTTCACCATTCTGGCTCTCTGAAAGGTCCAGCTCTTAATCCCAGAGCATCAATCCATCCAGAGGGGATGGATTGCACATGGTACAAGGCTTCTTTGAGGGCTTTGAGTTGGTTTTGGTGGTTTTTTTACCTACCCTGACAGAAAGAAGCTTCTGTCACTTGTGGAGGCAGCAAATTTCCCTGCACAGGCTTCAGGTAAAACTCCATTCCCTAATGGAATTCGGTGCTTAAATGCCCCATAATTGCTGCTCCAGTTGCAGATATGATCCTTAATTACAGCTTTTATGCCCGAAACCTGGATTAATTAGCACATTTGACTCTCCTAACTGCCCCTGAATCACCTACACACACCTCATGCAGTCAGCACTCAGCAGCCCTGTACAGCAATTCTGCAGTCACTGGATATCACTGCATTATTTCTGCTCTCCACTGTGTGTGATACCACGAGAGGAGCTGGAAAATGACTCCTCTTTCCCAGGCAATTGTGTTTTTTCCCCGTTTAGCAAACACTTAGCACTTTCCTGAGCCAGTTTTAAACAGCCACTCACCACATGCTCCCTGATGAGTCCCTCTCCCCAAAAGCACTGTAGGAGCCATCCTGCCTCTTGTAGGTCAGCTGGCGCTGGTAGCCTGGAAAAGAAGAATTGGGGGAGTCCAAAATCTCCTCACACAGAGAAAAACGAGCATTTCAAGTGAGTGAAGACTCAGAACATCTGGCACTTGTGTAAGGGATTCTGCTGCCTGAGGCAGCTCCTCATTCTGCTGGGAGTGAGAGCCAGCTCTGTGTGCAGTTTATCCAGAAATCTGCTCAGGATAACATCTGGCACACCACAGCTCCTGCCTTTTGGACACTGGAAATGCTAAAAGTCTGATAATTCTCTCAAAAATATGAATTATCAAAAGGTTTGTACTTAAGATACAGCCACTCCCCTTCCATTTTACTTCCATGTACAAATGAAGCCGTTTTGCTGTGACATTACAGCTGCATTCAGACTTCCCCCAAAGCTTGGAACAATTTCATGTCACATGAAAACAACAGCTGAGATCAGTGACATGGACACCTCCCAGCTGCAAGGGCTGTCCCAAGGCTTCTCTTAGACATCATTATTAACAAGGTGAATGCTGAAGGTAAAACTCTCTCCTGGAATGTCTTCTGAGGTTGAAAATGAAAAAAAAGAGTCAAAATGCTCTTCCTACTGGGAAAACAATTTGCTTCTCTCTAACCATGAGCTGCCCATCCTAACGAAGCCTCCTCATGAATGAATACACAACACACGCTTGGATAAAGCTCTAAAACACCCATTGGAGTCAAACCCTCCTGGGATGGACATTTATAATAAGGCAAAGCCCAGTCTGCAAGAAGATTGTGTCAAAAAAGACATTTAATGCCTGCTGAATTCTGCAGCACAGGAGGAGGTGTTTTATTCCATACCACATGACATCTTTATGGGAGGGGATTATTGTTTCATTTCTGGAGGTGAAGTTTCTCTGCTGACCTGTGCAGAGACAGCTCCTCAGTCCCTGAAAAGAGGCTTTCCATGACTCCCACCCTTCCCAGTTGCTTTGTAGCCCCCCAGGGCTCACAGGGAATGGCCTGAGAAGTGGGAGGGACAAGGACCTGGAGGTTGATGATGCTGTTGTAGTCACCACATCTTTGCTGGTTGTGGGATAGGTACAGATATCTGGCAGAAAGCCTGAGTAATGTATGATTTTTTTTTTCTTCCTCCAAAAAACAGGTGTTAAATTCCGCCCTCAGGTACAATTTACTACTGGGCACTTCCTGCTTAAACAGTTCCTTGATGTTCATTTCCAGTGTGTAAATGGACACATGAAGTCCTTTTATTTTATAGCCCTCTTCTCATCGTTTCTGTTCTTCTCTTTTTCAATGTTCATGGTTTGAATGTTCATGTTAGAATATCCACGCCAATACTGCCAAGGCTGTGGGTTTGACCCTGTATGGGCCATTCATTCCAGAGCTGGGCTTGATGATCCCAGTGGGTCCCTTCCAGCTCAGGATGTTCTGTGATTTTGAGCTGAATTATGATTCATTATTGAATATATTGAATATATAGAATATTATATTAAATATAATTACTGAATATAATTGTTATATAATTATTGCCCTTGCTGTTATTCTTCTTTGCTTGTTGGCTGGGAGTGGCACAGACTTTGTGTCTTTCCTGCTCTTCTGAACCTTCCTCTTTTCTAAACACTCCCCTGGATGCTGAGGCTCACTGGAGAGGTTCCCCTTTCTAGTTTCCCCCTGTTCACCTGCTTTTTTTCTTGGGAAAGTAGAAAAAATAGTGACTGGTTTAGTCCAGGCCACTAAAGGAGAGGGAATACAGAGGGATTGTATCAGCACTTTCTGTGATGGATGACTAAGGGATGAGGAAGTTTTCTGGCTTGGTAAATCACAAAAGCCTTCTGGAGTGAGCATTTCCCATCTAAACCTTATACTTGGCAGGGCTCCAGCAAACACAGAAGGGTTTAAAACTCTTGGGGGTTTCTTCTGTAAGGGTTAATTAGCAAACAGGGTTTGGAGCCAAAAACCTGGAAGGTTTGCAGATTCATAAAAAGAAACAAAAGCAAATGATGTTGCAAAGGAAACACTGACTTGGGCCATTAACAAATTCCCTTTGCCTCAGTGCTCTCAGCAAGCACAGAAAATTACAAGTGAAATGACTGGAGCCAGGCAGAGGAAGCAGCACTGGGCTTTTGCTGCTGAACACAAGAAATATCTCACATATTACATTTTATATTTATATTTTCAGAGGAGAACCACCTAACCCTGTCACCTCTGATTTCATGACATGACTATTTGTCTGACTCACACACAAGAGAGCTTTGTCCCTTTGGGTCACTCTTGTTTTTAATGATCTCTGAATTCTTACTTGTCCTGAGAATTGCACTTAGTTATAAAACTATTTTGCACGTGGCTCTTCCCAAAACAAATGCTGAGAAAAACAGTGGGAAAAAAAAAAAAGGTTGCTTTGAGCTGCTTAGTAAAGTAGGACAGGACACTGAAAGGACAGATAACCTAGAGCCATGTAATTGAGGCTTTTAATTACTTTGGGTACTAAATTTTGATTCCTGGTATTCTGTTACTAAGAAAACACAGTTTTAAAAAGACCAGAAAAGAGGCATAACTCTAGTGACTATAGGCTTGAAAAGACAATTTATGAATAAGGCAAAACCTCCTAAATATACAGATTTTTACTCAATTTCATTTTCCTTTACTTTCTAAACATTTCAACATAAAAGTCATCTAAGGAAAAAAAAAAGAAAGATAAATCAATAAACACCTAAACCAGGAGTTACTGAAGGGAAACACAGGTTACATATCAAGGGAAAACATCTTGCCATCAAAATCTGTCAGACTGTGAGATTATCCTGCAAGAAATGATGAATCCTCATCACTTGGGCTATTGTTGATTTACAGAAATGACATGTAAAGTAAAACTGTTAATTCAAACCCTTTTCTCCATCTGCAAATGGAATTGCAATGAGTTACCTTGAACGAGGTAATCTGTAGCTTCAACCTCCACCTCGTGGCTGAGCTGCTTGGTTTTCTGCAGGTATTTCAGGACAAAGACATTGGGGGCAAAATGGATCATGTTCTGCTCCCCACAGCCAAAGGGCAACCTCAGCAGGTTGTCCAGGTTGTTCAGGGTAGGACCCATCACATCTCCTGTTTGAGAAAGAGGGGAAATGTTCAGGATCAGGCAGTCAGGGTTTCCTTTTGGTGTTTTCTGATTAACCTGACTGCACTAATGTCTCCTGGCTAGCACAGCTTAAATAAACTGTGACATCAGTGGGAAGTCCTTCAGCTGTTAAGTCTTAGCCCTTCAATCTCTTGCTGGATTAAAGAAATTCCACATTTCAACCTCTGATTATCCACGACTTCCCATTTTTGAACACAGAACAATTTGTGATGAGGTTGATAATGAAATAAATACTGTGAACTGTAACAGAGCCCCTGCAAAGCCCCTCACGTGGCATCAGCTTTAAGCCACTGTCAACCCAAACAGGCTTCAAACAATGGACAAAGAAACCCCAAAGAATTATCTGCCCCAGAATTAAGCAGTAATAGACCTTTTAAAGTGCCTGTGATTATCTTATCTGGTGTGCATTACTCAAGTACTGGTCAGAAGTAACAGCTGGAGCATCTGTTCACATTTGATAAGGGGTACCTAAGTGATACCTCCTGATAATTGATACCTATTATTGAAGCCGTAGCTCTTTCTGATCCTGGAATTATGTTGTGGGGAACTCCAAGAGTAAATGCTTCATTGTGATTTTCATCAGTCTCTTCTTTTCTCCAAATTTTAAACTCTCCCATTGACCCCCAGCCTGTGGAAAAGCCAATGTACTTCACCTCAAGCTGTTTGGGGACTGTCCACTCCACAATTATAGATTCGTTTAGCACCCGAGTACCGTGGCCAACCTGCAAGGACAAGAGACCATGGAGTTCCAGGAGCCCACACATGTGGAATCACCCTGCCTCGTGTGCTGGGACACCTCCTGGCTCAGGTGTGCACTGGAGATGCAGCCATTCCTCTTTTTCCCACCCCCAAAACAATCCAAGTTCCCTGAGAATTCCACAGGCTCGGCCTTTGTCACTAAAACCATTGAGGACTGAGGTCCTGAGAACACAAAGGTGGCAAAAGCAGTTTTGTCTGATCAAAACAGGGAAAGAGCAACGGGAATGAAGCTCCCACCTTCTCCACCAAGTAACAACTGCTCTGTGCTCAAACTCTGCTCAAAAAGAGGCTTCCAGACCATTACTGGATTCAGTACCTGGATAACTCCATTTTTCCAGCTGATCCAGAAGCTGCGGAATTCATCCCAGGAGAGGATGCCAGGTGTGTCCCTGCTGGCCACTGGCTCTCCCATTTTGCTGGTGGAAATCCAGGTTTTGGTGTTCTGCTGTCCCCCAATGACAATTTCTGCCATCTCTGCCATGTCGTGGGGCCCAGAGGACAGGGCCAGGTGGGCATCATTGTGGGCCTTCACTGCAATGTCAAAGTGGCTCATCTGGGCAGGTTTCTGCATGTACTGGTACTCATACTTGTTAGGGGTGGAAATGTGTATTTTCTCTAGTCAGAAAAACAAGGGGATGTTGTAAGAATTAGAGCTCATGTTACAGACATCAAAAAACACCCTGATAAGTAAAATTCAAACTGTTCTTTCCTAAGTACATTGGGTTTTTCTCCCAGCTTCTTTTAAAATAATAAAACACTTGTAGATGTTTCTTCTCATCTGTTATTTTTACCCCCTTCAAGGCAGAGGATCCTTCAAACCGCTCAGCTGAATTTCTCATGAACTCAGCAAGTGATTTTTCAGTTCTAATCTAGTGGTCAAAAGCATCTCTGTTTAGCTACTGGAGCCAACTCTGAGCTATCCAAATCTCTGGCAGAGAGGACAGACTGATTCCAGAACTGAATCTTAAAACACCAGCTGAAAATAAAGTACAGTCCCAGTTACTGTCCACAGTGCTGAATACTTAAACTGTTCCATAAAGTAAAGGAATTTAATGGCCATTTCCAGAAATCACTTGGGCAGTTGGAGCAAATTCATAATTAGCCAGCCAGGTAAGAAAGACTCTTTATTCACAAGTTCTTCCTACACACCATAACTCATCAATCACAGAGAAATGGAAACAAAGATTTTTTTAATTTTTTTTTTTTTAATGAGATGAAGCCAAATGTTTCTTTTTGAAACTGAATCAAACAAACTGAATATCTCATTCAAATCATGAACTTACCATTTGGGCAGAAGAACACACTGTAGGTGTATTCTCTGGACAGTCCCTCTGGCTATAGAAAGACAGAAATCCACACATAAACCACAGGGCTTGGATTAGCAGGAACAGATTCCAGTTTATCTTGGAAAACATAGAAATTATTTTTGCTGCTGTACAGAGGTTTATATCCTTTATAGAAAAGTGATGGCACAGTGTTCTGTTAGCTAGAGATGTGCTAACCACTGCCAGAGAACCTTCCATTTTATCATATTTCTTAGATTTACAGGGCAAGCTTATCCCAAAAATTTCCATTCCTTTTTCTCCTGAACAGTCTTGAAGATTCACCAGAGGAGCTCAGAACCAGATGGGCTCTTCCTGTACAAGCACCACTAAAGTTCATAATTTCCAATTTCCAGTAACACACCACAAATCAACTTTATAAACCTATTCACATTTGATCTCACAATGTGCCCAAGCATTTTTTTTGGTGAATTCTTATAAATTTGTGTTTTCTCACCTCAATAATGACACTGGTGCGAACATAATCCACCCCCACAGGGGTCCTTTTGTCCAGGTAAGAATCCTCTGAGTGTTTGCCATTCTTTGGGGTCTGCATCCCCTCCTGGCAGCAGTTGGTCCCACCATAGGCAAAAGCTTTTGCTAAGAAACAGAAGGGGAAAACAGCAGAGATTTTTGAGACAGGAGGATCTCTAAAAGTCAAAGAGATCTAAACTAATTAGAAACAACTGATTAACAACACATCAAGTGTTCTGTAATTACAGCTCTCTCATATTCCCTTTATCCATATTTGAGGGATCACATCTAAAACCAGGCAATATTTGGAAAGTCATGGGGCAACACAAAAACTCTTTTCTAGCTTTTAGTGTCGCACACTTTTTACTGGGATTATTTGTTAAAAGATGCACAGAATTTGTTGTTTTTCTCTTGTTTAAAATTTTCCACTGATCTCTTCAGGGAAATGTAACAGGTTCAGCCTTGCATTAGCAAATAAAACTGAGAGACCAGAGAATCCAAATAAACCAAATAAAATGACCAGAGAATCTCTTGATGTCTGTTTGTACATTCTGTGCATTACACAACACACGGAATTTGTTCCTACAATAAATGAGGTTGAAAAGCCAAGCTGGCAACAACAGGAGTGAATGAACTGGGGCAACAGGGAAATGAGAATTTTCTCCTGAGAGAGGAATAACAATAAATGCTTGTAAAACCTCTCCAAGCACCAGGAAGGTGTTTTGAGCTCTGTACCAGTGATGTTGCTGAGGCCCAGCTCGCTGAAGGACAGAACGATGGAGGTGGGTTTGGCTTCCCCAGGGGCCACACATTTCTTCCTGGTCAGGTGGTGCTTCCCAGGGTGCCCAACAAACTTTATGCCTTTTGGGACAGAAATCTTCACGTGGACCTGTGAAAGTTTTGGAAATGTCATTTATTGGAAATATCACCAAGCTCGTCTATGTGAATGATGTGAACACCACAGAATTCTTCATAAAAATCACAGAATGCAGATGATTAGTTTTTCAAAGTTTCCAGTCATGGGTTTGACTGAGAGGAGTGCTTGCAGCTCAGCAATTGTACAAGTATTTCTAGGAGATACCACTGGAGCTGGGCAGATGGGGAGTGTGAGAAGAAAATATCAAGAAAAAGAGGAGTTATTGGGGGAAAATTCCTTCGAAATAAACTATTTTTGACAGCTTTTCGATTATGAAAGAAATTCTTCTTTGTGGCTCAGCACAAGATAACAAATTGTCTTCCCTGTCTTTTTCAACATTTGTTTTTCTGAAGTCGTTCAAGACACTTCAGACTGTGTGAAATATGTGTTTCAAACTGAAAATAAATAAAGCAATAACATCTATATTTGAGTAGAAAAAAAAGCAATATTCATCCCCTCAAAGCATCTCTGCTGAGCTCACCTCTGTGTCAGCCTGGCAGATTATCTGCTGTGACCTGTGGATCACTCAGCAGCAGAGGTGAGAACCAGGAGTGAGTGAGGAGTGAGGAATGAGCTGTTACCTCTGCACACACGGCCAGGTAGTTGTAGACAGTGAGGGGGATCTTGGTCTGCTCGCCCCGGATGACATGGTAGGGCAGAGTGAAGTCGATGAAGAAAGGTTTGAAGGTTTTCAGCTCAGTCTGGCTGGCAATGCCCAGCCCCTTGTCCTCAGACAGAGCCACGGCCTCCGTGATCCACGTGGTGATGGAGTCGGGCACCTCCACGTGCAGCTGGGCTTCCCCTGAGCTCTCACTGCCAGAGGAACACACAGTAAATCATGTTGATCACTTGAATTAAGTGCTTTTTAATGAAGTCCCCAAGCATTTTGGGAATTCCCTCCAGATCCAGATTTATAAGGTAACATCATCTGCTTTGAGCTTTACAAAAGGCTCAGCATTTTCTATCAGTTTGGAGACCTGCAAATGTTTATAAGCAGCAGAACAGCAAAAAGTTACTTCTGCAAAGCACAAATTCTTCCTGGATTAAAAACTTCATTTGCAGCCTCATTTTAGAGTCACATTTCTTAGAGGCAAAATTCTGCATCTAGTTAAAAAAAAACAAATAACAAAAAAACCCAACCAAACAAAAAACTAAACACAACTCTGAAACAAACCCCAAAACCTAAAAAGAAAGACAAGAAATAATCCCAGACTGAAGCCCTGGAAAAAACAGTTCAACAATAACTGATTTAATAGCTAGTGAAAGAAAAGTGCTTTTTGCTGGAACTCATAGTCCCTGTGTCTATTGCCCCACTGCAGATTCTGCCTGAATGCAAGGACAAATGAGAAACTTTCTAAACATCAAGTTCAGCCACTGCTTGTTTTGATAGAGAAACATTTTGGTTTGCTGGGTTTTGGAATGGCTGACTTAGAAAATTTCCAAACCTATCATTTTCTTCCAATGAGGATTGAAACTAATTATTAAAAACCCAATCTCTGAGTATTTAGCCTTCCTGTGCATACCACAGGAATAATAAACCTGGTATCGTGGTAAATGATGATAATAAACCTTGTATCCTCTTCCATGCTTCATAATAATAGAAATTCAGTTTTCTTCTTCAGACTTTGCTAGTTCCCTCCTGCAAAGCAGCTTTGGCCCTGCCTGGAACAGAAAACATTTCCTCTGACAAGAACAAAAGCTATTTCATGGCTCAGCTGGCAGAGTGATTGGTGCAGTTGTGAGTACACCCCAAGGTTGTTTTCTCACAAGTTCTTATTTATTCCCCAGAGCCTGACACACATCTCCCAGCTCTGGGAGCTTTGGGGCAGGGAAGATGAGAATGGAAGGTCCTCAGAAGAAGCTCCACAAGTGTCCAGCATGACCCTCATGTGCAGAGGTGCCTGGTGCACACCCAGAACACACCCAAGGGCTGCACTTCCACTGCTTTTCAGGTAAAGGTTGTTCACACTTGAGGCACCAGTGGAGCTCCTCTAAATCAGCCCTCAGTGAGCCTGAGGTTGCTGGGCCCGCCAGGAGCCAGGCAGCTCATCAGGAACCCATCTGTGTGTTTGTATCACAGAGGGGGAAGGATTAAAACAATAAAAAGTGGAGATTGCTGTGCTTTTTGTAAGTTCAGTCAGACTCCAAGCACTGGCAGTGAATGTGGCTCCCCAGCTCAAACTCCAGAGGGAAAAGCCTTGGGAAATGCACTTGGTATCTTAGAAACAGGGAGTGGTTTGGGTGGGAAGGGACCTTAAAGCCCATCCAGTGCCACCCCTGCCATGGCAGGGACACCTCCCACTGTCCCAGGTCACTCCCAGCCCTGTCCAGCCTGGCCTTGGGCACTGCCAGGGATCCAGGGGCAGCCCCAGCTGCTCTGGGCACCCTGTGCCAGGGCCTCCCCACCCTCACAGCCAACAACTCCTTCCCAATCTCCCATCCAAACCTACTTAAAGGTTGAAGTTATTTTAACTCCTTTTAACCAGGCTGGTTCCCTCCCACTCAGCTCCTCACCCAGGAGTTCAGCAGCTGAGTCCTGCTCTGAGGAGCAGAAAGGTGTCCTGGCTCCAGGGCTGGCAAAATTCCAGCCTGTTTAACCGGACAATTTGTTGCAGCTGATGTTCTTTCCACTGGGATTTCAGCCCATAACCAGCATTAACATTATTTTCACACATGAGGGCACTTACTCTTCTGGGCGGGGGGCCAAAGTACACACTCATTTCCAGCCATTAGACCCTCCAGCCAGGCTCTAGGAATTTTTAGAATTGGTTTGGGAAGTTGACATTAGGCTTTTGTTTTTTTTTTCCTTTTTTTTTTTCTTTTTCTTTTTTTTTTCTTTTTAGGATTGTGTATTATAATTACAAATGGTAGAAGAAAAAAAATAAATTCTTCCTGTTCAAGAGAGTGGAAATTGAGGAATGCTCCAACTCAGTTGTTTGTAATGAAATGAAGTGGAGAAAATGCAATCTGCAACTTTTTATTCCACACTCTCCCACTTATAATTAACTGCCCCAGCTTGCTGAGGCCCAAACAGGCACTTCTGGAATTCTTTGTGTATTTCTACAAAGCATATTTCATGCTCAATTGAACAGATTTGAATACACTTGCTCCAAGTTCCTGTCAAATTTAATTTACAATCATTTATTGAGAATGAAGTTTACTTGCAAACCTGGAGAAGCTTTTTAATAATTGCTTCAAATTATCCTAGATGTGCTGCTGTGGGAGGGATTAGTTATCTCCTTAGTAATTTTTTTTCAGTTCCAACTGTACCCAGATGAAACCAGGATTTAAAAGGCAGCAAATTCAGGTCTGGGGGAGATGTCCTTGCAGGAGATGACAGAGAAAGAAGGACTCTGAAATTTGGAAAGCAATCAATAGAGAATCAATGTAGATACAACTGGCAGGTTCAGGCTACACACTTCAGGACCAGAGGAAGTTGCAAAGACTGAAGTGTTAATAAAGAAAAACAACAAAAATAGGGGGAAAATAATAAAAAAAATTAAAATTCAGAAAATGCCAGTGAAACTCAGTAGATTTCAAAGTGCTTTGTTTTCTGTAGCTGGAGGGAATGCAACCCTCTGGATAAAATTAATGTCAATACCTGACATTGAGGCAGTGCCAAATCCACGTCTCAGGGAAGAAAGTTCTTTTCCTCTTCTCTGCCCTGCTAGAACAAGAAATAAATCCTTGCAAATGAATTCTTTTAATAAGATATTTTCAACAGTCACTGATAAATCAGAGTTATCACCTGACTGGGGCTCACATGACCAAAACTCTGTCTGGTGCAGACTCATTAAGGAGTGAGTGGGTGATCACTCATAACACAAATTAAATGGTATTTTGAAACAATCCCTTTGTGTGCACACAAAGACAAAACCAAGAGTCTAAAATAAACATTACAAGTAAGATAACCTTTGAAACTAGCAGAAATAATGTCATCTAAAAAAAAAAAAAACTGGTTTGTGATCAAAATTGTTTCACCAAACAGAACCAAGGGGAAAAAATTCAAGAGATGACTTCCAACAGCAGTTACTGCAGTCACTACTTTCTATCCTTCTCCATCCCTTCTCTTGGAATTGTCTTGATTTCTAAGATTTTAATAATTTAAGTCAGCTTTTCTACACCTGTCAGGCCCCATTATCTATTTCTTAACTAACCCCAAAACTTCCTCTGCTCAGAGAGGTTTCCAGGAGGTTCAGGATGCAGGGGGAAGGCCCATCCTCAGGTGCAGCATCACTTGTGACACTTCACAACCTTTTCTTCGTGCAGATCCCCATTTTATTGATTTTGACCACCAGCTGAATGGCCCAAATGAATAATGAGCAACTAAGCAAAGCCAGTATAGCTTGCAAATATTGCAAGGAATTCACAGCAAATGGCATAGAAATAGTCATGAATGATCATTTTGAAGATTTTTTGAGTAGGTCAATTTTCCAGAATCAAACTAAATTTAACAAAGCAGTGTCAGGTCAGTTTTTTACATCTACCAAACCACTGGAAGTGTTTCCCCATCACTACCTTGTCTAAACCTGGGGGCATGGACATGGAAAACAGCTAAAAAAAGAGAGAAAAACCAGCTAGAAGTATCAAAGCATAGATATGAAACCCCAAACGTTACCTTGGTGCTATTTTGGAATGCATTGTGGCCACCAAGGTGCCAGTGTGTGGCTGGAAGGCTGGGACTGCCTCATCTGTGTACATCCCTCCATTCTGCCTGTGGTTCAGGCTGACTATGTCAGTCATCACCACCAAGCCAGTTTCCTAGACAATGAAAAATCCACACCACAAAACAAAAACCAGTAAGGAAAAAAAGGAAATAAATAAAAATAATTAAACAAAAATAATTAAATAAAACTAAATAAAAATAATTAAATGTGCACGGATTTTTTTTTTAAATAGGATTCCTCAATCCTCTTTCAACGTTTGCTGGGGAAATCTCAATTGTATCCTGAGGACTTTTTAAAGCTTTGTATAAAAATGACTGTTAATATGAAGATGCAGTCTTGATGAGAAAGCTCTTGTCTGCTTGGAAAATGCATTTTAATCAATATCTAACCTTACTGGGCAAGGTAAAAAAAATCATTTTTCCCCTAGAATACAACTTTTATTACAGCTTTTTACCCTTCCTGAAAGTTTCCAGTGTGCTGTGCTGCAGTGAGCAGGCAGCTCTCTCATCAGGCATCACCAGCTTTGCCCTGCCAGGGATGCCAAGCAAAATGAAAAGTGTCCTCACAGGGAGAGCACAGAGCTCCTGAGGAAGCTGCCAGCTCTGTCCCCTAAATGCTCACATTCATAGGAGACAGCAGCTCCAGCACTGCTGGGGAATGAGCTTTGTTCTCTGCACACACCCCCAGTTCTGGCACACCAGGTGTGCAGCCCCTGCATTCAGCACCTCCCCAAAAATGAACTTTTTCCCAAGAGTTTGCAGCTCCCAGTGAGGAAAAATAAAAAGCAGCATCAGAACAAAAACTCCCTGAGACCCCAGGGGCAGAAGGAGCAGTGACTCCTGTGGGCAGAAATGAGGATTTGGAGTTTGTGATTAAGAGGTTGAGGCACTGGGGGAATGTGTGAAAGCATCTGGGGTTGAAGGCAACATAATAAAACAATTTAGCTCAAATCCCAGGAAGGACAAAGAATGAAGAGGTGGGGGATCAGTGGGAAGAAAGGTCCATCATGATCAGCAGTTTTGTGGATTAAAAAGGGACAGGGCACCAAACATCAGAGCTGGGACACTGGATCTCAAGGCCAGTCTGCATTCCAGAGGAGCAAATAGGAGAAGATGTAAAGAATATCAAGCATTTACAGCTCAGCCTTTCTCGTGGATCTCCTTGTCTCAGGGAACAGAGGTTCCACCCTGCAGGGCTGTGGGAGGCAGAGAATTGGGGTGTGAGCAGAGCCTGAGAAGGTGGATGGACTCTGCTGTAGGAAGGGAGGAAGAGGCAAACAAGCAGAACTTCTCAAACAGATGAGGGAACACCCATTTTAAACAAAAGCAAAGCAAAAAGCTCATGGAAATAGCAGGGTGTCTTAAAAGCTACAAATGACTTTTTCAGCTTAAAAGGCTGCACTGTCAGTATGCAAAGCAATGAATTAGTGCATGAGTACATGAAAAAAACCCAACTTGTTATAAATGCTCAACTTGAGAGTTGATTCAAACACACAGTACAGATCAAGGGAAATCAGATTTTTAAAATCTGGCCAGGTTTAACTATGGAAACACACCAAGTAAATATAAATATAAATGTATAGCAATTAAGTAGTAACCTGATCAAAGATACAGAGGTCTTTCATGCAGATGGCAACAGAAGCTGGGAGAACCAGGGCAGGAAAGAAATTGAAATAATTTCCAAAGGAGAGTCCAAAAGGCTACAGGGGAAGATTCACATTCCCTGTTGGAGCAGCTGCAGAGGAGACCTGATTCTCCAGAGCATCAGCAGGAATTCCTTCACCCAGCAGGACACCTGGCCCTCCCATGACTGACCCAAACCAAACCACGTCTTTCCAATATCTTTGCTCCATTCTCAAAAATTCCTTTTCACCGGACCCTCCCTGCAAAAACAGCTCTGATGAGGGGATAAACCCTGGCCTAAGGAGCTGAAAACCCTCCTGCAAACATGAAGGCACAGAAGAGGCAGAAGGGGGCTGGTTGTCCCTACTGTAAAGGCAAAGCGAGCGTCCTTGGTGATGTCCCAGTGCCAGGGGAAGACGGAGGATCTGCGGCGTCTCCGAGAGGACATCCCAGGCCACCAGAAGTGCCCCTCTTCCTTTGGAGCTCCAAAAGCATCAGACACATCGTACTCTGCAAGCTCCTGGAACACCTGCAGGGAGAGGGCACAGGCTGCTCTCCTTGGGGGCAAAGGGTGCTTCCTCCAGGAAGAGCAAAGAAGATTTTCCAAGAATTAACCCTCTTGGTGAATTTTTTTTTTTTTATCTGGCTGAGGGCAATGGATTTCACTACTTTTCTTGCACAAAATTATCTGTATTTTTAAAGGAGCATCACATTAAAAATAAAAAAAAAGTTTGTGGAAAGGTTGTTTTTCACTGAAAATAGGGGTGAGGATCACAGGAGTGAGGAAAGGAGAGCAGTGCTTAAAGCTCCTTCTACCTGGCTGGGGGTCAGCTGGAAGCCTGTCTTGAGCAGGTAGACACTCTTATCCACCGTGGCAATGCACACACAGCTGGATTTGGCAGCTCTGACCTTGATATTCACAACGTCACCAGGCCTGGTCTCGTTGGCCGAGAGTGCCACAGAAACCTGGGGAGGGAAATCCCATTAAATCCCATTAAATCCCATTAAATCCCATTAAATCCTGTGATTGTCCCAAAAAACCAAAGAGTAACAAGGCACCAGCCCTTCCTCACCACCCCAATCACTACTTTCTATCCTTCTCCATCCCTTCTCTTGGAATTGTCTGATTTCTAAGATTTTAATAATTTAGACCAGCTTTTCTACACCTGTCATGCCCCATTATCTATTTCTTAACTAACCCCAAAACTTCCTCTGCTCAGAGAGGTTTCCAGGAGGTTCAGGATGCAGGGGGAAGGCCCATCCTCAGGTGCAGCATCACTTGTGACACTTCCCAACCTTTCCTTCATGCAGATCCCCATTTTATTGATTTTGACCACCAGCTGAATGGTCCAAATAATGAACAATGAGCGACTGCCAAGCCAGCTGTAGCTTGCAAATATTGCAAGAATTTCACATCAAATTGCAAAGAAATATTCTCCAAAACGATAACTCAAGACTTTTTGCATATGCCATTTTCCCAGAACAAAATTAAATTTAACAAAGCAGTGTCAGGTAATTTTTTTTTTTTTTTCAGAGCCCCTACCTCGTTCTCAAAGGAGGAGCTGACAGTGAACTGCAGGCTGTCTGTGACCCCCTCCCCATTCTCCCTGACGTAGAACACGAGGAGCCGGCCCAGGGGAGCCATGGAGTGAACAACAGAGAACCTCAGGAAGGTCACACACACCTCAACCTCTGCTGCAGGCGTGCTGGGGGGTGCTGAAACAGGAATAGTGCAGAAAAACAGCTTTATTGATCCCAAATCACTCCCTTCCTGCCCCATCCTGATGCTGACAGGCACAGAACTCTCCATCCAGGACTTGCATTCTTCCCTTGGTCCTGTTGCACACCTTCTTGAGCTCAGAATTGTTTCCCTTTTTGTCCTCATTGTGAAAGGTAATTAGCAGCCATAACTTAATGAGCAGCATGGAGAAGGTGGGTAGGGAAGGACTACTCATTGTTTTTCCAGCCATAAAATCAAAGAAACACACAATTAAGTTATCAAGCCATTGAAAAGAAACAGAAAAGGTTATTTATTGCTGGAGAATATTGATGAGAGAAAGGAATAAAAGAGTTTGAAAAAGGATTATATCGTTTATAGAGCAGAGAATCACTGGAGCAGTTAAACAGGATCACAGAATGTTTCAGGTTGAAGGAACCTTTAAAGATCCTCCAGTTCCAGCCCCTGCTGTGGACAAGGACATCTTTCACCAGACCAGGTTGCCCCAAGTCCCACCCAACCTGGCCATGAACTCTTCCAGTGACAGAGCAATCACAAAGCCTCTGAGCAGCCCATAAGTGCAACAGCCCAGAGCAAACCTTCAGTGCAGAAAATCATCACAAATCCTCAGCTGCTGATTGCCAGAAGCTTAGTGGGTGCATGGAGGGAGGCCCCTGGTACTCTTTCCCCAACTCTCAAACTGGTTTCTGGGGCAGCCAGACTTTTCCTTTGTCAGCTGTTACATCCATCTTTCCAATCCCACCATTCTTCAACCCCTGTTCCTCAAATCCACCAGATTTGTGTCTTTCTGTTACTCCTTGTACAACCCAGAAGTCCACATTTCATTTCCCTTCTCCCTGTGGGCTGTGTGATCTCCTTTGTCCTGATCCATGTTATCAGTACATTTAATTTTCTCTTTCCATCTCATGCCCTCTTCTCAGTTTAAGCTCAGCCAATTTAACCAACTGGCCCAGCCCTGCCATACACTTCTCTGCCCCTCCACTCCAAGCAAATATTAGTTTTCTCAACTGAGAAAGCCTGCAGAAAGACCAAAGAAAACTTTCCAAGAGTTACCACTCTTAGAGAAATTTTTACATGACTGAGGGCAATAGATTTCACTATTTTTCTTTCAGAAAATTATCTATATTTTTTAAGGAGCATCACATTAAAAAAAGGTTGTGGAAAGGTTGTTTTTTGCTGAAAATAGGAGTGATTTGCATTTCTGGTGCTGGCTACCTGTTCCTGGGAAGCGTGTGAGGTCAATGTTCTTCTCAAAGGCTGTGGTGGCTCTTTTGCTCCTCTGCTGGGTGACATTGCTGGGCTGCAGCCCAGACAGGACAATGTTCCCTCGTGATGCCACTTCATAATGCAGAGTGAAGTTGCAAGGACACGTGGACTTCACTGCAATCCAGGCCTCCTCTCCCACCTGCAGGCAGGCACAGAAAAGCCAAGGAGCTGCTCTGTTATGATGCTTTTTGGGTGATAAAGCTCAGAAACCTGCTTGGGTTCCAGGCCACAGGAGGGGTGAGCCCTCTCCTAACAAATACATGCATTGAAAAGTGAATTATTACATTAGCACTGCTCTCAGGGACTTGCTCCACAGTAAAAAGGGGCCTGTGTTCAGCTCTCCACAAATCTACAGGAGAATGAGCTGGGGGTTGTATGCATTAATGAAACAATAAAGGAATCTCTGGAATCCTGAAAGTTAAGCCTTTTGGCACAGAGCAGCTGTCAGAATTGGTTGAATTTTAGACACCCCTTCAGTAGGCCAGCCCAAAAAAGGAAAGAGTTGGGTTGGGGGTGGGAAGAGACGAGGGTTTGATAGTCTTTGCAGTTTAATTGTGTTTACATTCATGTGGCAAAGACCAATTCAAACATAACCATGAAACGACTGGGGAGGGACCTGAGGGAAAAAGCTTTCAAATTGCACAAAGTCTTGATAAATTTGTAAATCTGGCACTCAGCAAGGTGTCAAACACACAAATAAATGAGAAGAAAGCTGCTTTTTTGCCTGGGTAACTCATCTGCTGCCTGCAAAAAGGCTCCAGAGCAGCACACCTGGGCACACCTGAGGCTCTGCACCCAGGGGGGCTCCCCAAGCACTGAACACCCACAGGACAAAATCCCCAAATCCCCCCAATCCCAACAGGACAGAAATCAGCCATGGGATTAGCACTGCCATGTCTGGCTGAGCAATAATCACTCTGAGGACTGCAGACTTTCCTAGGGACACAGACTCCTTCCTTCTGGGATCTGAGGAGTGGTTGCCACTCGTGTTCAGCAGGGTTTCCTCAGCTCCTTCCCCTCCTCACCCTCCTGCCATTTAAAGCAGAGCAATTCCCAAATAAAACCATTCAAGCTTGGTAGAAAATCCCAAGGAAATCTCTTGAAAAACCTCTCTTTTTTTCAGCTCCAAGCGTTGCCCCTGCAGAATGTACACATGGCACAAACCAAAGGGCAGAACTGGAATACAGGGAGCTGCTCATGGTTAAATACAGTGAAAATGCCACAGAGTCCAAGAGGTGCCTCGTGACATCAAATATTTGAAGTATTAAGAATTCCCCAGTGCAAATGATGAAACAATTCATTAAAAAATGAATGTAGCTAATTGGAACACCCAGTAAGAGCTGGCAATGCGTGGAAACAGTTCCCACATCAGCTGGTCATCCAGCTCCAAGCTTTCCCACAGAAGAATTAGTTCTAATCAGGTTATAATAAGAACAACGTGTTCAGATTAGCAGTGTATAATCCCCTTTCCATACCTCAGGAAACTTGTAAAAGATTAATTAGCCATTAAACTTCTATGAAATGCAATGATAAAAAAAGAAAAAAAGCTCTTATTTGGATATGAAGAGTCTGAAACCAACCTGAGAGACTTAATGATAGCAGAAATCTCAATGTGTTTATTGCCAAAAATTATATATATTTTTTTAACAGAGCAGTATGTAGACCCTCAGAACATTTTCTTGGGTAAGAAAAAGCCCTGAACAACTCTCAGAAAACATTATTTAACAGGAATCATGTTTAAATCAAATCTTTTCTCTAGGACAGAAATCACAACAATTTTTCTAGGGCAGGATTACATTTTTAGGGAGGCTCCTACCAAAACTACCAAAGAAGTCACAGCAGCCACCTTCATAGTTCAAAAACTGGAAGACTGAAGATTTAAACTGGAAGATTTAAATCCAGTTAAGATTTAAACTGGAAGTTCCAGTGAGACTACACAGCCTTGGTTCTGATCTTTAGCAATCCAACCACTCCCACTTACATCCCTTCCAATCATTTTCAGCAAACAATCCATGTCTGAGCGTTACTGGAGGTGCACAGAACACACAACCAACCTGAAAAACTGAAATGTTTTCCATGCCTGCACCCAGCCCCTCTCTGGACAGAAAGGGCTGGAAATAAGCACTGCACAGAGCACCAAGGGTGTTTTGCTTAGCACCTTGTGGAGCCAAATTCAACAATTATTTGGTTGTTCAAGTGCAGCTCCTTCAGCCTTTGTAGTGGAAACAGTAACAGTTCAGGGTCCCAGAATCAGAAGTGTCCAGAAACATTTAATTAAAACCAAGTATTTTAAGCCAAGCAATGCAGCTGTTGCCATGGTGGAATGTGAAGCCAACATACCTGGAAAGGTTTATCTGGTGCCTGGAGCTGGATGTGGCACTTGCTGGGGGAGTACCAGCTGCTGATGGACAAATAATTGGGCAGATATTGATCCCCAGAGGGTTTCCCATCAATTGCTGTCACTTTGGTCTTTAAAAAAAAAAAAAGAAAAAAATAGAGTTGCATGTGAATGTTATGCATAGAAAGCCCATTTTGTTCTTAATCTCTATTCTTTTATCCCATTTTATGCCTTCCAGCTTTCATCTCTTGACATCTTTACTCTCCAAATACTGGACCCTTACTACCATGATAAGCTGTTTTTGGAGGAGCATCTTTTCATGGTGGTTACCAACACCAGTTCTCTTGGCAGCACAAAACAAGCCAGTGTTTGCTGTGTTGAAATCCAGAAGCTGAAGCTAAAAGGCACTGATTTCCTGTTTGTAGCACCAATTCATAAAGTGCAGGTTTGACAAGATTAGTTACATTAAAGCCTGCTAATCCCATAAAGAGCTTTTACCCACCTCCAGCCAGACATATTGGGCAGCTGTGGGGATGGAGGGGATTTCAAACTCCACCAGGCCATTCCTTGAGACCAGCTCACTCGTGTAAACGTTGTCCTTTGGTGTGAGCTCAGCTTTGATTCGGATGGTGACTCTGTCAGCTGGGCTTCCATCAGGGTAAGTGACTTCTACCTGCACAGTGGGGCATTTACAGAACAGTTGGCTTTAAATTATCAGCAATTCCAGTCAAGGACAGGTGGGAAAAATCGCTGGGACCAAGCGAGTGCAACCTCCACCCAGCCATGCCCATGGCTCTGCTTTTAATCTCACCTTGCCTTTGTAGGGCAGCCCAGGTTTGAACTGTTTTCTGGTGTCCTTGGAGTACTTGATGTCAATCAGCTGTTTCTGGACAGGCGTGGAGTCATCAAAGGTGACCTGCTTGCTGCCATCAGAGCTGATCACCGTGGCCCAGATGTTGACAGTGCCTCGGAAGTGCTCTGGGACATCTGCTGGCATCATGTCCCTGACACACACATCGAACACAGCAGAGCCCTCGATCTGGGGAGGGGGGGAACAGAAAGGGAAGATGCATTTCACACCCAGACAGGGCCTGGGAGCCAAGTTGAAAACACAGGCACTGATAGGAGTTTGCAGCAGTGTTTTGGAAGGAGAGAATTGGAGAGAATTAATTTGGGAGTGGGTAAAGGAAGGAAGAAAGAAGGAGAGTTACATTTTCCTCCCTTACCCATGGTCTGGACTAACTCTGTCACCTCAGCCTCATATGCTTTAAAGACAGATAAAAACTATGTCAAAAAAACCTCAACACACAAAATCCCAGAATATCCTGAGCTGGAAGGGATCCACAGGAATCATCAGTCCCACCCCTGTCCCTGCCCAGACACCCCAACAATCCCACCCTGTGCATCTGAGTATCTAAACACTCTTCAGTGCCCCACCACACTCTGGGAAAAGAGCCTCTTCCTAATATCTAACATCATAAACATGCCATGTAAAAATGAGCAATATTTTTGTTATGCTGGCCCCAGCTATAACATTTACTCCTTTATTTTCTGATCTCCCATCATCAACAAAACAGAGTTGTGGGATAAATGTTAAAGAGGACAGATCAGGCATTTTATCACAGCTGAGTCCATGGGCTCCCTCACCTGGGTGGTCTTGAGGACAGGGTGTCCCACTTCATGTCTGTAGTACCCCACACCATTTATTGTCATATTGACAATTAACTTCCCTGTCACTGGTTTTCCAAAAGTGTATCTGAAATGCAAAGAAGATGATTAATAACTTCCGTCTGGTTTCTGTTTTTCTGGTTATATAAAGACAATTACCATGTTACCTGCACATCTAGAAAACAGTATTTTTCTGTGGAAATCACAGGAAGTTTTCCAGATTGTGATTTTTACCATGTTTTTGAAGGCTCTTACATCAGAAAGCTTCTGAAGATGATTTGAAATAATCTGAAAAGTCTGCAGCAGGTGGGACCCAAGCTCCAGTGACTGTGTACAATCCACAGCAATGCCACTTGGTTTGGGACACGTTCCTACCTGGCATGGACAGTTCCTTTCTCACACAGAGAGAGGTCACGGATGTAGCGAGGGGGGTCGATCAGCAGCTCAAACTTTGGCAACACTGCAATGAAAAGAAATAGAGCAGAATCTTTTCAAGCAGATCTCACTGCCCAGGTATAGGAAATGCCCCCACAGCTCTGACAGGACCCAGGTTGTGGCTGATGAGGATAATCCGCAGCAGAGGGTCAATCAAACTTTGGCAAGGTGAACTTAGCAAAGTTCCCAGTTAGCAGTGTCTGCATCCCTGAAGTTCATGGCTCTAAAGAATTTTTCCTCATGGCATTTTAAATGCAATATTTCAGGTGTTTCACCTCAAGTGAAAACATTCCACAGTGTTCTTTTCTTGCAGATGCACCCAGGGTTGCAGTGGACTCACCATATTTCTGCACTTCAAAGGATTTGTTGTAAGTGTGGCCCTGCATCTCAGCAAAGATGAGCCATTCCCCAAACACTGGCTGGTCAGACAGAGGGAAACTCATATTGACAATGCCTGAAAAAGGAAACAACACTGTGAACTCTGACACTCTCCAGCCCTTGCCAAGCCTCACTGAACACAGCTCAATGGAAGCAGAAGCAAAGGCAAATCACAGTACACAGAGGAAAAAAAGAAATAAACTGGAACTTACCACAACAAATTGGCTTCAAGTTATTCCATTCTATCATCCGAGAGCCCCGAGGGTCCTGCAGGGTGGTTTAGAGATGAGAAAAATCACAGTGAAAATCACTCATACATTTAATTCAGTTTGCAAGAACTTCCTTTTGTAATATGCACATTTCACTAACAGCTCAAATGTAACCAATACCTGTCAAAAATATCTTGAAGGAACTTTACCAGGAGTATTTGCTTTCAGGAATTATTTAAGAGCTCTGCTCCTGTAAGCAATGCACACAAACAGGAGATCTTTCCCCTGTCTTAGGACACCAGTCCTGGATGGGATGAACTGACCTCAGAGGACACTTTATTCTTAAATGGAACAGTACAATCAGCAAGACAAATTTTAGATGACAGTCAGATTAAATTAATCCTTCTGGTTTTGTCAGCATTAAATCTGTGCTGAAGGCAAACAAGAGTGAATCCCCCTGCTTTCTGGAAGGTAAAAAAATAAAAAAGAAAGAAAAAATATGACTAAACACAGAAGGAACCTCTCATTCACCTCATAAGGAAGAAGACAGGAGAGCCCTTCCCTTGCCATGAATTTCTGCTGTCCCTATCACAGGGTTTGGGTGCAGAGATGAGGGTGGCCCTGCTCTGCCAGCCCAGCACACCAAGGACAGGAGTTGGTGGGCATGGAAAAAAAGGGAGAGGGAGTGGGGCTGTCACAGTTATAAATCCCAGTGAATCAAGCCAGTTCTTCTCAGGCTGAAAAATGGGAATGGAATTCTGAAGCTGAAGTAGAAAACAAGGATATTTGCTGGTGATAGAAAAAAAACCCAAGGCACAGAGATCAGTTAGGACACAGAGATAGAGAATTGCATAGGTTAGGGATGGGAAGGGCCATAATGGACTGGAAAAGCAAAAGACAAATTTGTTCCTTTGAAGGCTCCACAAACCTTGTACCTCTACAGGACACGTTAGATGGACACACAGATACTCACCACCACATAAGCTTCAATCTGAAAGAAAGAAAAAAGAAAAATAAGACTTTATGAAACAACTTTTCTGCTTTTTGTGATGAAGTGTTGAGTCAACATAAGCAAGGTGTGAGACCCAAAGTGACAGAGGTTAAAAATCTCTTCTTTGCTAAGAGTAGCCTGGGAAACACACATGAAATTCAGAAATCTAACTGGAAAAGTAATAATTCACATATCTGTGCACTACCTAAATAAGGTGCAAGTCTCTGAAAAGTTCTTGTCTCTGCTCTCGCAGAGCTGCCTCCTATTTGCCAGCACTCCAAAAGTTTGTATTCTCCTCCAACAGGAATGTGACCAAGTGAAAAAAGCTAAATTACAAATAAAAAAAGCTATCAGAAGCTATGACTAGATAGGTAAAAATCCAGTTCTATTTCCGCATAAACTTATTTTTGAATAAAATAAGGCTACCAAGCATTCCATCATATTTCACAGTGTGAAAAAAAAGTTTTCTTTACCCTGTCGTTGACTGGCCTCAGGTCAGAATTCACCATAAAGAGGTTTATCAGCACTAAAAAAGGAAAAGAGGAAATTTATCAGTCACCAGAGCTGAGACTGAACAGGAGAGCTCACCCTAAAACTACCCTTGAAAGCAGCCCTAGCACCTGGCAAATTGTCCAGGATGACTTTACCTTTCTGCTTGGGTTTGTAGACAGGTTTGTCAGTCTGGATGAACACCGAGGAGCCCTTGCTGTCAATGGTGACTGTGGTGTAGTTGTGGAAAATGTAACCTTCCTCTGCCAGGTGCCTGTTGCCCCAAACCTTCAGGTGTGCTTGTCCACGGAGCCCTGAAGGCACCTAAAATACAGAGCAGGAGGTGAGGAAGACACTGAAATGCCTTTGAGCTTTTGGGGAATAGAATTGGCACTGACGTGAGCAAGAAGAGCCACCTGCTGCATTTTGGTGTAAATCCGTGTTAGTAGTGAAAAGAAAATTTAGAACAAACTAGACTTTTTATTACTTGTAAGCTTCAAAGGAAGTAAATTCATGCTGTAAACATGGCAGGAAATTCTCTTCTGCCCTTTTTCACTCAAGCAAAAATGATGGTTGATCTGTGATCTACCTGTACAGCTTCAGTACAGAAGGTGTGTTATGTGGGGAAATCAACCCACAGCTCTGCTATCAGAGGGAAAAAACCCAACACACAACACAAAAAAGCCCCCAAAACAAAAAGGGCATGCATGTACATTTTCAACCAGTTGCTCAGAGAAATAAGAACTTTAAAATTACTTCAGATTAAAAGCGGCAAAGTAAAAAATCTGATAATACCATTCCAGACCCAGATTACAACTGAATATTTAGTTCCACCACCCCCCTTTAAGATCCCAAAGATGACAAGTCCAAATTAAGTCCTAAGTTAAGAAAACCAACACTTCTAAGGGCTTATTCTTCTAGTCCAGTTCCATTTTTGAAGATTTCAAGTCATAACACCCATGTCACTCCCAGAGCATTCTGTACTGCCATTCTTATCAAATAACCCAACACTGAAATTTATGTGGAGCCCTGAGCCACTGATTTTCTTTAGTGGTGAAAGGGCTTGGCAGGTGAGCTGTGATGGGCTGAGTTTTGTTGTCTTCCCTTTCCACTCTTCCTCTGGTGAAGGTTCTTTCTTCCTCAGAGTGTGCCCCAGAATGTGACATTTATTTGTGCCAGAGAGTAAAGTCCCTTATACGTTCACCAAAAACATCTTAAAATAATTGACACTCACCTTCAGCTTAATTGTTCCTTTATCTAAAATATGAGAAAGAGAAAGAAAAAGTTATTCTCAAGGTAAGGCACTAAGATTTTAGACATTTGCAGTTGAGTGAAGGAAGACCTCACACCACAGAGCTGCTCCCTGCAGTATCCCTTGGTTGTGATTTCACCTGAAGTAATTTTCCTGCTCTGTGAAAAACAATCTGCAGGGTGAACAAGTCAGACCCAGCAGAGTTCTCCAAAACAAATCTGGTCCACATTTATTTACAATTTTTGCCCAAGGTAAAAACTGTGACTGGAGAGCACCCCAAAGGGTGAGGTTCCAGCAAGGGGCAGCCTGTGTCTACAGAAGGGTTTTGCTGTAAAAAGGACCTGGCCTCTTTTGGGACTTAAACAATTCTCAAAACAAACATTCTGGGATCTGTTTGGATTGCTGGGCACAGCCATACCTAGGAATTCTCTTGAGCATTTGCTGTCCACATGTGTCAGCAGCACTGCCTTTGAATGGCTTTGCAATTGTCAGCCAGTTTCAAAGTCAACAAGGGCAGGACACAACCAGAGACAAACTGCTCCAGGAAAGGGAATGGCTTCCATAAAACTCCCAGTTTTAACACCCAGAAGGGTTAATACATGAGGGTTAAAAAGCCTGATTGCCTTATCTACACCACAGCTTCCACCACTCCTGACAGGGGTGCAACAGGGCTACTGGGTTTTCACCACTGTGAATTCACTCTGTGTTAAGTTGGATATAATAAAATCACATTGTTTTTATTCACAGGACAGAGGTATCTGGCTTGGATTTTAAAAACTTATCCAACTACACGAACATTACCATCTCTCTCAGCAACATCCAGCCATGAAAATGGGGAAATTGTATTCCCAGCACTCATTTTGGAGAGAAGAAATTGATGATAATGATGTAGATTTTATATTTTTCTTCAAAATAAACTTACCTTATTCCTTATATAGCCCCCCCAGTGATAAATATTCAGGCATCAAAAGGAAGTATATTCACTATAAACTCAAGAGTATCAGTTCTATTGAGTCTCTCTATATCTTGTTGTTCCAAAGTTATCAGCCTTACGTGTTTGAGATCACACACCCCAAAACACATGAGCACAATCGACAGAGAAGGGGCAGCAGCAGCAAACTAATTAAATATTACTTTGATTCCTTTATCACCCAAAGCAATTCTTTAGGAGGTATCAACATGTTCCCACTGCACCTGAATAAATGAGTGTTCAAGCTCAGAACCCCAGGAGCTCACCCAGGACTGTGCCGTGGCTCCGTGACACCGTCTCTCCTTTGACCACCAGCTGGATCTGCACTGTGGTCTCCTTGATGGAGTTGAAGATGGTCACACTTATGGCTTCCTCCACCCCAGAGCGGAAAACAGAAGGTGCTGCAATCAAATAACCCCTGAGGAGCACAATTAGAAGGGGTCAGTCAAGACACAGCAAGGAGAGCTTCATTTGTGAGCCACTTTTTGTGTGGCAAAAGGAAAAAAACCAAACTTTTTTGTGATGTATTTGCCCCTGTATGGTCACATCTGGAGTCACCAGCAGGCTAAGGCTGTATCTAATATGTGTAAATGAACAAGCAGAGCCTAAGTGGCTGCAAATGGCTTACAAATCCCTAGGATTTAAATAAAAACAGTAATGTATCAATGTTTGTTGCATCTGTATAATAAATACATTCATTTATTATATGGAACAAACTAAACATACAACCAGCTAACCACAAAAGAGCTGAAGTTCATAATGAAGGATTAAGGAGGTACCTGAACCTTATGTTGAGCCTTGTAGCCAGTGTTTTCTTTGAAATAATTTAGTGATTTTTAACTCAATTATACCACTCCATTTTCATAGTTCAGCTTCTTACAGAAGAAAAGGGACTCAGAGCTGATTTTTGGAGCTTTCTAAATGCCAGACTCAATGCATGTAGCACACCTGAACTTCCAGTTTTTACAGAAGCAGCCCAGAAACTGCAGCTACAAAACTGGGCTCCAGTTCCCAGCCCTACTACCACATTCTTGTTCAAACAATTAGATCCTGCAAGTTTACAAAAGGCATTATTTTAGAAGGCATGCAGAGAGCTTTAAAGCCACCCAAAACGACCTCCCATAGATGCTGCAATGCGAGAGTTTCTGAATGGAATCTGCACCACTCCTCTGAGAATGGCACCGTGCCATGAACTTGTCAGCTAAAAGCACTGCAGGCTCTGAGCTCTTTGATGCACTGGGCTGGAAGCAACACATTTTTATTCTCTTCATGACACACCTTTCTGGGGTTTTTTTCCTAACCCAAAGGATTTTTTAACACAAGGCAATTCCTCAGATGCCTCTTCAAGCCCTATTTCTCAGTGCCTTTCTACAGTCCCATGAGCCAGGTCGCTTTGGCTCATGATTAATTATCACTTTGGGATGAGGATGATGGTGTTTTACAGCCCCCAAGTAATCTTTTATCAAATTCCAAGCCCATGTCTCTCTCTCAGCAGGCCTCATTGCCATGGAGATCCCATTACCCCCAAAGGAAGTTCAGAACTCTGTGGCATTCGAGTTAAATTGCACAGGGTACTTGCAGATTCAAAACCTTATGGCTGCCAGGTTTGAAAATTCATCAGAATGGTAATAAATAACAATAAAAAGTTACTACTGAGCCTGCAAATCCTTGGTGAGAGAGAAAGCTGATCTAGCTGCCGAGGGAGAAGGAGTATCCAGCTGCATTCAGGATGAAATGATCAGATTTAAACTGTCATAAGCCCAGCATTGCAGTGCCATATGTGAAGCACATGTACTCACATTGTTCTGAATTGCTGAAACTCTTGCTGAAGTATCAGTCCCTTGATACAACTGTCTAAATCTCTCTTAATAAGTGGCATTTGAAAATCAAATAGTTAACTTGGCAAGCAAAGAGTTAACTTGACAGGGACTGGACAGATCCTTTAAGAACATTTAACTAACAGCTCTGTCAGGTTACACCAAAACTTGGCAGGACGTGAAATATTTTCTAGTAAGCAAGTGAAAATAAGTTCTCCACGGCACTCAGTTAATGCAGCTATTCACGATGCTAACGGGCTAAAAAATAAGCCAGGGATAAAGAACAAAGCAAACCTTAATCAAAATTAACCGAAACATACTGGGAAAGAGCTGCGGATTCAATTTCTAAAAGTCAGAGAACTTTCCCCGCACTTTCTCCCCGGCTGATCTTTCCCACCAAAAAAAAAAAAAAAAAAAAAAAAATCTTCACACGCTGCTCGGGAGCGCCCTGCGCTACCTTCAACCACCCCCAGCACCGCAGCAGCCGGATTCCTTAAATAATTGTTCGCAGATAAAAGCTGCGCGGCCGCTCTCCGGAGCAGCTGGAGGCAGGTATGGCATGGGAGCTTTCTCCTCTCGTCCCCTTCCCCGCGCTCCGCACTCCGGCACCGGCGGGGACAAACGCGCGGCTCCCGGGGAGCGCCGC
>JAHLSL010000257.1:625163-638849 GCA_025920805.1 Petroica traversi | reverse complement strand
CTGCTCGCCTTCCCCGGGGCTGTGAGCCCAAACAGCCCCCGAGCGCTGCCCGAGCTGCCGCCTTCCTCCTGAGCTCCGCAGATGGGAGCGCTGAGAAAGCCAAGGTCCCATTGAACAGGAGCGGGCACGGCACCCCCGGCACGGGCCAGTGCCGGTAACGGAGCCTCGGAGCGCTCAGGGACTACTCGGAGCGCTGCCCAGGAACTGCTTTCCAACCCAAAATCCAGTGCCAACGCTGATGCTGCTCCATCCTTCTCGCTCCCTAGGCCCTAATCTGTCCCTCTCCATCCCTCTGTCCCGCGGTTCCTGGGGCGTGGGACAGGAGAGGGAGCTCTCACTGCACTGGCCCAGGAGCAGAGCTCACACGAACCGGGAAAAGCAAACCCAGGGCGAGAGCAGAGAGTCGAGGTGACAGAACAAATGTCATCTCCCACTGCACAGAGATATCGAGGAATGATTCTTGTGATTCCTGCTGGAGAAAACCCAGGCACACCGGGATACCAGATGTGCTTCAGAGGGGAATTCTTGTCCCAGCAATAAATGAGATCCTTCAATGTAGGTAGTTGGAATATTTTTTCCCCAATACACCTGGCTTACACACACAAACAATGCTTAGATTTTCATCTTGTGTGAAACTTACCCTCATTTTAATGACTTGTTTTAAAAATAAAGTCACTAACTCAGTAGCTTCTTGATAAATTCAGATTATCTTTAGTAACGGGTAACACTGTGGGACATGGCTACATTTTCTTACTTAAATCTATCCTAAACCAGCATTGTCTTCTCTTTGTAGAGAGGCAGAACAAATCTAGAAAAAGAAAAAACACTTTTCAATAAATGAGACAAAATGAGAACTACAGGGATCACTTCCCAAGGAAATGATGAGCTAGGAACTATGAAGAGGAACTTGTTAGAAAGTACATTAAAGTGAAATATTTTAGGTTTTGTTTGTTTGGGTTTTTTTTGAGACAAACTGAAATAAGTAAAGAAAAAATCTGGTAATTCCATATTCTTTTCCAGTTTCTTCCTATTCTCAGCTACAAACACAGAACCCTGCCTGCTTCAGCATTTCCCTGTCTGCAGAGCAGCCACACTCACCCAGCCTCTCCTCAGGGTGACACTTCAGGGGATGTTGGGATTCTTTGTTTAAAGATTAAAGGAGGCAAAATGAAAATGAAGCACCTTTGCTGTTCCCATGGCAGAGATCAGGCAGTTTGGGCTGAAAGAGCATCATGCTTCCAAAAATATTAATTAATTACCTCTACACTTAATCCATAGCTTTCTAGAGCAAACCACAAATGGTTCATTAGAGACTTGTGCTTGAGATCTATGGGGAATGTACAAAAAATCACAAAATGCCACTAAACACCCATCCTGTCAATCACAGGAAAGAGCTTTGGAAAAGCTCTGGGTAAAGGCTTTGAAGAAGCAACAGGATTCAGTAATGGATTGATGAAAGCAGCAAAGTGCAGCTGTAAAACGGAGCTCCAGCACCTTCAGAAAAATACAAAACTGTGTATTTCTACATTTCAGAAATCACAGCTAGAAATCATCCTTATGGGGAGTACAGCCCTTTTGAATTGCTCACTCTTTTAAAGCAGGGATTTCTTCTATACTGAAGATTTTCCATTTGATATTTACTGACTACAAGAAATCTCAGGCAATTAGAGCCTCTGAAGATTGCAAACCATCTTCTAATTACGAAGGTATGTGCAATCCTGTAAATAAGGCTGGAATCAACTTGGCCTGAAAAAAAAAAAGGAGGCTTTAGATATAATTTCAAACTATTTACTTACTGAAATGGAATTTTCTGTGCTTGCCAAAATGAATCCCATTCAGTGTGATGCAACAGGTGTTGGAATTCCAGCAGCCGCCTGCAACCCACATCTGGTAATGGTTAGGAGTTAAAAGGAAGTTCTGTAAGAGCTGCTCATGTATAAAAACTATTCATCAGTCAGATCTATGGGCCATATTCACCCACCCGCTTGCACTGCGCATAGCTCGGATTTTTATTTCGTTTACAGAAAACGTAATTCTGCTCCTCATAAAGTCTTAGGAATCTCAGGCACTTGAGAGCATGTGGGGGATTGGTGTTGGCCCTGCTGGTGGCAGAAAGGTGAGGGAGGGACAGGGGTTTAGGAACAAGGTGTGAATACATCTGTATTGGTTCTGACTGGATTTAATTCACATCCTGATGGCTTGTACGGCCTCGTCATCACTGCAAGAAAAAGAATCCTCCCCCCGTCCCAACTACCTCATAACTAAACTGTGTGCAGTGTGAAAATGATCAGCCAGGGATTTGTCAAACAAAAAATAATAATTCTCAAGTACTGCCTCTCTTAGCTGGGAATCCTTTTGCTTTTTCCCCCCACCTCAATTGCCAAATTGAAATCAGTAAGATTTCAGGAAACGAGTGGTAGGACCATGCCATCAGTAATTAGCCCTTGCTAACTGCCTCAGCATGAGTGGTGTCACCAACTTGTCACTCAGGTAACAGATCCAAAGGTGTAAAAGGTAATACTCACTTTAAAAAATATTTAAATACATGTAACTTGTGCACATAAAAGATACCGTACTAAACCCAAGGCTATTAATCATTGATTTTTAAGTCCTGTACACACTAGATTGCATTAGAAGGTGAGTGAAATTTTAAAAAGTCATCAATTTCCAGAATCATTTCTCCCCTCTTCCCAATGGGAAAACATGCACCTCAGTCATTACACACCACCAGACAAGAACAAGGCCTTAGTTAATTTTTACAGCGTTATGTTCATGGTAAAAAAGCCACACCTATTCTTTAACTCTGAGTTTTGTTCTCCCTTTGTGTTTCTGTGACAGCCAAACAGAGATAGCAAAAGCAGAAACTGATAAGTGCGAAATAAGTGTCCCAGGCTTTGCCACACTCCTGCACCTCACCAGCACCTAGGAAAATGGTTTAGCAGAGACTTCATCAGTCCAGACAGACTGATCCTGACCCCCAGGAACACAGACATCTCTAGAAGAATTTATACAGGAAAGACAATTAAAGAGCACTTTTCAACTAAGACTGTAATCCAAGTAGCATATAACAGGATAATGGTATTGAGAACATAATTGTTAAATAGTTCTGTCAAAAATGGTTATTATTCATCTGTAGAACAGGAGAGTCTGATCTTTCACAATAATACAACATTTTAATTCCTGACTAAGTGATTGAAATGGTATTAAGAAAGTAATCAATGCAGGATTTTGAATGATTTAGAAGGAAGAGTGCTGTGTTTATCAGAAGGGACTGCCATTCAGAAATTATAACTTCCCAATCCTCTTCTCAGCTCTTACATAGCTGGTGAAATTCATGCAAAGTCTGACTGAGCAGTAGAACCACCTCCCATATGCAAGAGGTATTAAACAAAGGAATTAAGTTTTTATATCCTTTAGGCCACCTCCAAATATACATTGTCTATAAAAATTTAAAACTTAGTTATATCTGAAGGGACAACCATTACATAGAAAATTTACAATCTTGAATCAGCAAGAAACTCAGTTCTTGCATATACATTATCACAGAATTATTTTAAAAGAAACTGGTCAGAGGCATTTGAGCCCACTCTGCAAACCTCGTGCTTGCTGTACAGACCACACACAAATGCAGCGGAAGAAACAACCTAAAATAATTTCTGTGAGTTGAACAGGAATGCTCACATAATCACTGGAAATGCTCTTAATTGGTGTGGCTCAGTGGTGCATTTCAGAGCTGTTAGATCTTCTGCCGCTCTGGAACTCTTTTCATGTCCTGGCAACCCCAGCCCAGCCAGCAGTTTGTTTATCATATTCAGTATGAATTTCCGGATCTCCAACAAAGTGGTATTTACTCCGAGGCAGGGAAGACTGCAGTAATCCAATAAGTTCTCATTAGCCTAAAATGCAGAAACATCTGCTGGGGTCATGAGCTGCTTTGCTGGCTGTTGATGAGCTCAGGCTCAGCTCCATTTGCAGCTTGTGTGAACAAAGAGTTGGGGGTTTGGGGTGTGGGGAGGGGACAAACGAGCCCCGGTGATTTCCAGGGCTGCAGCTCCACCCCAGAGCACCCCGGGCAGGAGGGATCCTGCCTTACCTTGACCCCGGAGCCCCCACTGCAGGCAGCACAGGAATTACAGCAAAAAATGCCTTGACTCAGCCCTCCCGAGCTGGTGGTCAGGGGCTGGCACTGAGAATGTGGCCACAGCTCCCCCAGACACAACAGCAGCCAGGCAGGGCAAGCTGCAGGGCAAACTCAGCCTAAAAGCTTTGCCAAATCTCTTTTTAAACAACCAAGAATTTCCCCTCTTCCTTCCAGGCTCTCACCCACCTGGCTCATTTCACAATTGCTTTTGGTTTTTTGAGGAAGGAAAAAAAAGAATCCCTTCCCTCCCCCCAAAAAAGCCCTTTAACACACAGGAATGTTAACAATTGGTCAAGAAGAACTTCTGGCCTAAAAGATGAATAAATAGGTAATAAGTACTGCACAAGTTCAGACAAAACTAGACTAAATCTACATTGATACAAGTTACAGCAGGGAGAACATTATTAATTCCACAGGGGGAAAAAAAAGACACATAACCTGAATAAAAAGAGCCCTTAATTTGTTTAGGATTCCAACCGATTTAGAGCATGTGACAATGTCAGAAAATAAGTGGAAAATACAAAATAAGTGGTGTCACATCTGTTTAGTTCCTGCTCCAGTGATTCTGCAGTTCTTTGTTGTTGTTTGTACAGTGTTAAATGACAGCAGCCAATTCTGTGGCTATTTCAAGGTGGAGGAGCCTAAAACACTTCTGCAAAGAGCCAAAACAGGACCACTTAGAACTTTCATAAAAATCAAGAAAGAAAAGTCTGAGCTCAAACTAGTTTAAAACCCTTTCCTGGAGAGGCTGAGCTGATTTAGCTAACACTTGTTGTACCATTCGCACAAAGAATTACACAAGTGTTCAGTTTAAAGAAAAGAATGGTCAGAATGCTGAAATTAATGCCTCTGATTCTTCTGAAACAATGAGTGCACATCCCCGGGCACAGAATTGTTCTGTGGCAGCAGTTTGGCCCCAGCCCCAGGACTCCCCTTGGCCGTGTGGGAGGATAACGAGTGCAGCGAGTGCCGCCTGCAGCAGCGGGGCTGAACTACTGCCCCCGCAAGATTTACAGCCTTTAATTGTGCTCACAGCAAGCACCTCCCCGGGGGACAACCAGCAGCATTCCACTGCTTTTCACAGGGAAAATCTGCATTGCTTGCTGTTGCTTAAGTAACGTTTGGGTGTAGGTACACACATCCAATAGTAGCTAAAGCATAAAAAGTAACTTGACTGAAAAGGATGGGTTTAATTTAAATTTCTTGAAAGAAAAATACTCTTTCAGACCATCAGTGAGGTGGACCAATAAGGAATCCTTGGAAAGACATTCTGATATGCCTGTACTGAGACATCATTATCAAGACACTACAATACTGATTTCAATTTCATCCCTCCCCTCTCATATTTAAGATGACCCTTTCCAGCTTTCAGTCTCAGAACTGACACACTCATCACAAAGAGGTTAAAGGTGTGAGGACACACAGCCCAGCAATAATCCAGTCCAGTTTCATCATATTGGAGCCTTTCTACCCACATCACCATTCACCAAAACCAACCAGCCCACACAGCTACAGCCCAGCTGACTTTGCTGGGCAAAGTTCCCCATCCAGTGGCCAAATTCATGGATGCAGCTCCTGCTCCAGAGCTGGACCCAGATGCATCCAGCACCTATTGCTGATGTGCTGAACTGCAGCCACACAGGTGAACTACCAGGTGCAGAGCATCTGTGAGGAAAAAGAAATAACAGATGGCTATTGTAAAATAACTGGTTCACAGAGAAGCTGCTGCTACCTAAAATGACACCGACATTGTTTGCAAGGAGGGTCTGAACAGTTTGTTTTATGGGTGTGGCACACCTACTGATTCAGTTACTTAATTTACTCCTAATTTTTAATAAAAAGAGACAAGAATCTAGTTAGACCTTTAGTAGTGCTAGGGAGAAAGGCTGAACAGCACCTGAAGGAGTGCAAGGATAATACTCCAGGTATCTTAGGAGTAGGCCAAAAAGCCTTATAGACATAGCTTAAGCTAGAAATGTGAGAAACCATCACAGAACAAGGTTTCACAGGTTAAAAAATACAGGTTCCAGCATGTATTCCAGAGAAAAATGCATTCCACATACAAAAAGGATAGGATATTGAAGAAACACACCAGATACAGCTCGTAGGTTCCTAGCACAGCATTCTCACTCAGGATTCAGGTTTGTGGTTTCTTTCCCCATTCCCAACTCTTTGGCCTCAGCACTTGGGGGGCTCAAGGTGACCACTGGGACCACGTAGTGTATACAAGTGCAGCACTGGACTGTGCAGTATTAGCCCTAAGTAAGCCCAAATGGGAACAAAAGCTGCTGTAGGAATCAGTGAACATACTCAAACTTGAAGGCTACTGCTAGAGCAGTCTTTATTATTAAAAAGAATAAAGTCCTTAAAGAGGAGTCAGATTTATACAAAAGCATTTACAATTTCAATAATTTATTTACAAGGCAATTAGGCAATCAGTTACCAAAACTTCTCCCTTGTTAAAAGTGACCAGGCTCCTTCCAGGCAAGTGCTTTGTACCCACCCAGCACATCCAGAATTATGGGACAATTCAGAGTTCCTGCAGAAGTTGTTCAGTGAGCAACCAATGCTCAGGCTGTACATTAAGACACAGATCAGATTTGCCAGGAATAGCACTTTTTATCATTTACCTTTCAGTACTGTCAAGGCAGAAAGTGATGGAAAACCTGTCACAGAAATCCATGTTAAAAGCCAGCCTGCAGAACAACTCTCCCATTTCTGTGTCAGTGTGAAGCCCTGCTGTTGGCTTCCCTGAAAAACTGGGCAAGTTGTATGTCCACACAAGAAGTAAAAGGATAAAAAGTCTGCTGGCACTATGTTAGTACCTACCCAGTAGCAAAACAGTACAGAAACTCAGTTGAAATACCAGCGTTTCACAACATCTACGCCATGATTCTCTTCACACAAGTACTGGTTATGCAGAGAAACTTCTTTACTGGCTTCAAACGACAGGTTCTGCACATCTGTGAAGCTCCTGGAACACATGAGGCTAAATCAGTGACTCTGCCTTAGCTCAAAAACTACACACCCAGACATTTGTGTCTTTCTCCTACTATGGACCCAACAGAAGAAAACAAATGTAAAACATGAATTTTCTTCTCAAAAGCAAGAACTGGGAGGAGAGATAGGGCAGTTTTCAGGAAGGGAGATGAGTGCCTTAGTGGTCTATACATCTTCAAAGATTTTAACTATAATCTCTTCTGGGGCAATGAAGGAAGGAAAGAACATTAGTCATGCTTTATTTCTTCCTCATCATCCCAGTGATGCTTTGTTGTCACAACAATTGAGGAGAAAACCCTTCTCTGTGCTCCTTGTGCCTTCTCAATGAGAATACATTTACAGGGTTGTTATTTAAGCCAGTTTTAAGTTCACTTTTTTGTCTCCTGGGTTTCTCCACTCCTACACATCTGCACTTACCAAGTCTATTCTTGCTCAGTGGAATTCTCAGCTGAAGGATCAGAGAATGCCACACTGAAGGAGTTCTCTTGGAATACAAACCCAACCCCAAATATCCTACTGTGACTGCAGGCAGGGCAGGGACAGAAATACAGATGATTGCTACAAAGAGAATTACACTCAGTGCTACCAAACCCTCAGTTAAACCTCCTCCAGTCTGTGTTCCAGATATACTCTGGCAAGGGCTATAGATTTTCCTCTGGATATTTAGAGAACAATTTCACCCAATTGTTGTGATTACCTCTGAAGCCCTTTACTCAGCTGCTGAGACACTTCTTTAAGCTCTTTCAGTGCAGTAAGGGCTTTTGCACCATCTTCTGAGTGGTTTGGCATAACTTCTGCCAGAAGCTCCTGTGTGATCTTTAATTGCTTTCCCAGTTCATCTGGAGGATGAGATGTTGAAGGTATTATTAAAAACACAGTGGGCACCAGTTAATACAAGATATTAACAGATGGAATAACCCAGACAGATGAACTAGATGACAAAAAACTACTGTGCAGTTTTCACAAAAACACATGAACTGTGAAAACCAAATTATTTTTCACTGTTATGACTAGCACCAGCAACAGGCTATTAAAATTGCTAATCAAGCTCTCATTTAGAGTATGTAAAAGATTTTTAAGACAAATATAAGAGAAAGAATAAGTTTTAGAAAGCCAAATTTCCTTGCCCAGTTTCACATATTGCTGTTGGCATGTACCCCCCACCATGAAATTTATTCAGTCATTTTCTTCCATATTCACAAATGAAAAATGGATTTTTCCCTTTCTAGTGCTCTTACAAGAATTCTACGTTCTTCAATAAACTTTTTGCATTTGTCTTAAAGTGTAAGATTATTGTAAATGGCTTAAGAATTTTGTTTTTTGCAGATCAGCGGTTTAAAAATTTAACTTTTTGTCCAGACTTTAATTCAACACTGATTTATTAAACATTTTCTGATTCAAGACAGCACACAATAATATTTAAGCTCCAATTCTGCAAGAAACAAGTCTACCCAGGTGACTCTGTCCCTCAAAAACAGAAACAAGAAAGACCACAGCATTTCTGCAGCTTGTTTACACAGTAGGATCAGGAAAGGGGGAGGAATGTCATGAACACATTTAAAATATATAGAAACTTGCTAAAGAAGATGTCTATGAAGGCTAAGCTAACTTACAAAGTTAATTTCTTCTTTGCTGCAAGACAAAGAACTGTATAGTTAAGTGTTAAACAGAGATAAGAATTACACATAGCACAACATGTGATTACTGCTTCAGCCCAGTATCCACACAAGCTCTATGAGCACACAAAGCTCCTCCAGTGGTCATAGACAGATGAAGCAGTAACAATGTAGAAAGCTTTTCTAGCATAAATCCACTGCATCTGAAAGCAAATTTGATAAATCAGATTTTCATACCAAGGTAGGTTTGCTTATCTCCTTCTATGTGAATGTTCTTTATGGGTAATTTGTGTCTCGTAGCATCCAGGGAAGCTGCAAAGCTTTTGTATTGCTCTTTAAACTGCTCACAGACAGCAACCAGGGGAGACAGCACTTCTATCTGAAAGAGACACACTGAGCAGCACTTCTCCAAAAGCACAACTTCTCTAATTACACATCTGGCTCACTACAAAAATAAAACCAAATACCACTCTGAAATGCTTATTGACAGAGGAATTCAAGAAGTACAATAATCCTAGCAAACTGTTTAATGTGTTTTCCTTTAACCACCTCAGTACTAGTTCCCTTGTTTCTGTAGCTCGGAGATATTGGCAACATAGCCAGCAAAGGGTTTTGTAGCAGATCCTTTGACTGTTCCCCAAAAGCCTCGCTCAAATTTTGCAATGTGTATTTCTTAAAAAGCAAAGAGATTCAGTTTTGAAAATTCATTATTCAACCATTAATTATTCAATAGAAACCTGTCTTCTTACAACTAGGCCAGAACTACTTGTGGCTAATACTTAAAAACCAGACAAATAAACAAGAGATGTAATTTCTCACTAAGGGGTGGCATCTCAGCTCAAGTTGCCCAAGTGTGGGATGCTCACATGGTTTTGGGTACTTTCACCTCCTGTGCATCCCCAGACCCTGCCCTGGCAGCCACTGCAATCTCTGCCCTTGCCCAAGAGCTGCAGCTTCTCCCTCCTGCCTGTCCACGAGGGACAACACCCCAGTGACAATGGCACCTGCTCAGGTGCTGCAGAGCATTACAGGCCTCAACAGGAAGAGGATATTTGTTTTCTTTAAGATGCGTAAAATTGTACCCCTGCAGGCCACAAAAGCAGAGAAATTTCTGGATAAAGAACCACTTCATAAATGAGTTTGTGTAACTATCAGAGAAGCAAATCCAAGTAAATCTCACTAAAACTTACCTGCTTGTCTAATGTTTCATTGAGGTTCTGTTCTCTCTCCTTGAGCAGAATTTCATGGTTCAGCTCCCGGAACTTCTCCTCTTGTCTCTGCTTTTCTTCACACAACATTAGCAAGTTTTCTTCTGCTTTTTCCTCCATCTCGGCAACCTTTTTTTCTGCCTATTACATCCCAAAAATATTCACAATTAAAGCAATGATACATCTAAGCCATTAACACATTCTGAATAAACAAATGCAAGCCTCAGACTGGGCCAAAGAGTTTCAATCAATGAACAGGAGACCTCATAGAGCAAGCACAGAACATCAGAGTTAAAGATCCCCTCTTGCCCCAGCCCTGCTCCTTCTTGTACAGGAAAATACACACACAGAGCACTGAGGGAACAAAGTCACTGCCACAACCTTCAACTCCACACAGGTTCAAAGTGTTCCCAAAACTTTGCATGCCCCTAATTCCTAACAACCAGCACTGGCTTAATAAACTGGCACTGAATCCATTCTAAAGAATTTTCATAGCAAGTCTTATGGTTTAATGAATCATAAACATAGACAGTCAAAAAAATAATCTAACTTTTACAGGTCAGCAAACATTTAAGACATTAAACAATTCCTCAATATCAAGTTCTATCTGAAACACCAAATACTTGAGCAACTCTCACCCTTATTCTTAGGTAAGTTAAAAGCAGGGTCTCAGATTCCAGCTCTGCCATCAGATCATGAGAATCAATTTCCTTCAGAAAAGAAAAAAAATATTCTATATTAGGTATGGTATTTAAACAATTGTTTTTTCAGTGGTCAAATCAATAAAAAAATCAAACCAAATAAATTACCAACAGTTAAATTCGTGCCTGGAATCATCACTGCCAACAGGCAGCTCAAATGAGAGAAGTTTGTTTTTTAAACATCTGTTAATTAAATACATCTCTTTGTTCCACCACCTTTTATTACATTCCCAGAAGATTTTCATAATTCTGGTAGAGAATTTGAAGTTTTCATTGCTACACTGAATAAGATCTCCAAGTAAGGCACTTTATATTAGACTGAACCAGTGTTAGTTCTCAGAACAAAAATGCCAGAAAACACAAAGATAATATGATATAATTAAAGAGTATGGGCAGGAATGCAAGAAAACTCCACCTGAAAGATGCAATAATTGGAACAGAATCTTTATCACAAGAAATGGAAGGAAAGCTGTGGTCAGTGTTCAGATATGTGATAAACACACCAAACACTGCCAGCAGAACTGACTTCTGCAAGCAGGCTTTAGATCATCCCAGAATCTTAGCTGTAATTCAGATTAAGGACAAACAGAAAAATTTTCATTTCAAAATAAATATCCTTGCCAAAGAAAGCAGTGAGACTCACCTCATCACTCACTCTGCTTGTTTTCTTCATCTCTGAATCAGGTTCTGAAGAAGAACTCTTCTTGGGGTCACTTTTATCTGTATCACAACAAAAAAGTTAGTGTGCTCTTCTGTCAAGGTCTAGAGGGTGGGTCAACAGACCATCAGGTCCTTTAAAGGCAGAGATAATTTCAAAATTATTGTGTGCACCAGTAAAAAAGATCTGAGCTCTGTTTCTGGCTTTGATATACTCATGAATAGATGTGGATCACATGAGCATTTAGCTTTATGTGATAAAAAGGTGTGATCCACTTTTCACAAGGGCTGACACCCACCTGTCAGACTCAAGAATACTTTATTCTTTACTTTTTGACTTTATTCTTTACTTTCTAAAAATAGAGCACTTTCAGAGCTCTAAAATAGAGCACCCAAAAGATACTACAAATCAAGAGATTACTCTGAACTCAAAAGGACTTAGTACCTCTGCTTAAAATCTTTTTGTGACTATACATGAATAAAACAATTTCTTATCCCCGAGTTTCAAAAATAATAATTAAAAAAAACCAAAAACCAGAAATTGAGTTTGGATGGAAATTTACCATTAATAGCAGAAATGTCAAGGTCAGGTAGCTTCCTTTTTTCTTCATATAACAAAGTGGACTGCAAGTCACTCTTCTCAAAACTACTCTGATTTAATGAGCTCTGGTCACCTGTAGGAAGAAGCTGTTATCAGACTAAAAGAATTAGAACAGGCTCAGCAAAAATTCATAATTCCAAGCTGGGAAGTCGATATGGTCCCATCCCTTCCCTCACACCCCACTATGACCTGAGAAATGCTTGTTAAACCTCAGCCTTAATGAGCTGCACCTCGACAAGGCCCCTCAGGCTTATCAGAAACACACTCTCTACTCAGGAATGTCAAATGAGCACCTGTTTTCTAAGGAACCTTAAAAATTCATTTTTCTCAAGCCTCCAAACAAATTTACCAACTGGAATTGCAGCCAGAATGGAAAATTATTATGACTAAAGCCCACTCTCTAATGACCCCATAAACAGCAGTTCAAAGTGAGAACCTTTGAGGTCCCAATACACAGAAAACAAGAGAGTAATTTGTCTTAATAACTGGATGGCTGTGGAGACAACCAAGGGTTGTCAGTAATACCAGACAGGAATTGTTGGTAATAACAAAAGAAATAAAAATGGATGGTTTTGCAAACAGAGATTTTCAGTCACTCACATTTGGTTTAACAGAAAGATTAAATGAAAAATGCAGAGTAATGGTGAGAGCATAGGAAAAGAACAGTTCAAGACTTTGTGCAGAAGGCACGAAAGACAGATATTTTAGACAAACCAATAAGTTTATTCCAGATGCAGGACCTGATTTGTCTTAGTCCCACATCAAGTTTCTTAATTTCCTTTGCAGACAAATAATAACTGTCAGTGAGGCAAGTAATACAAAATATCAACATCTTAGAGTTGTTAAGAGTTTCTCAGGCTGGAAATATGAAAGAATAGCTTTTAAAGACTGGTAAAACCTACCAACAGAAGTTTCGTGATTCTGAGAAACTGATGTCACTCTAGTTCTAGAAGACGGCAGAGACGTATTTGATGAAGAGGAACTTGACGAAGCATCCTGACAATAAAGAAACAACTAAGACAGAACACAAACAGCAATACATCTTACCTTCAACTTCAATGCTGACAATAAACGACTAAATCCGAGGGCACCTTGCTGCTTTGCAAGTCACCCGAGCACAGACTCAAGCTCCCACCTCTAAACACACAACAACTCCCTCATAACCAACGCCTCAATAAAGCTAAGGCGGTTTTCCCCCGGGTCTCGCTGCCACACGTCCAAGCCGCCCCTCACACCGTGTCTCCCTTTCTCTGAGCGACGCCTGAGCTCGGCAGTCCCAGTACCTTCTCTGCCTTTCGCTGAACAACGGCTGAGCTCGACAGACCCGGCGCCTTTTCTGCCTTTCTCTGAGCGACGCCTGAGCTCGGCAGTCCCGGCGCCTTCTTGCTGTCTTTCTTCTCGAACTGCAGGTAACGAGACTGCACGATTCTCCCTCCTGAAAAAGCGGCACAGAGAGCTCAGCCGGGAGCACCGCGGAGCTTCCCGCCTTACTTCGCATCTCCCCTCAGCCCAGCCGAGCCGGGCCGGGCCGGGCCCCCGCCTCAGCCAGCGCACATCACCCTCACCCCTCCGCTACCTTTCCGCTTAGCTTTAGGCACTTCTCCGCCCGCCACCGTGTCGCTGCCGTCCAAGGACATCGTGTCGAGGCAGCGGCGGGCGGGTGAGGGACCGGGCAGGACTCGCTCCCCTCAGCCCTGAGCCGCCGCAGCCGCCATCGCGTTTGAATCACCGCGCATGCGCGCGGGGAGCGGTGCGGGGTGGC
>JAHLSL010000257.1:602539-624763 GCA_025920805.1 Petroica traversi | reverse complement strand
CCCCGGGACGCCCTCAGGAGCTCGGGGCCGCTCGGGGCCAGGGGCTGTGCCCGGCTCCGGGCTGTGCCGGGCGCGGGGCAGATGCGGTGCCGCTCACTGGCTTTGTGTCGCTGTGCCCGAGGAGCTGGAGGTGCCCAAGGGAAGGGAAGTGTCTGACGCCCGGCTGTGCCTCTTGCCTCTTGGGCAGAGCCTGCTGCTGAGCAGTGCACGGTGTTACTTCCACCTCATGGTTTTTTTCCATCTCCTTCTTGTAATTTTTCAGCCACACGGTGTTCTGCTTTTTCTTGTAATGTCTCTGACTCTCGGTATGAACCGCCCGTAGTCTTTCAGGCATATATCTCATGATCTTTAAAAAAAAAAAAAGTTAAAACTCTCAGGGTTCTTTTGTTTCTTTGTGTTATTTTTGGGCAGCTCTTGAGAGTTGGTGCTGCTGCTGTGCTGAGGTCGTGTTTTATGGTGATTGCTGTCATTGCCCAATTGAATTGTGCCTCTTGCAGTGTGGATGTCGATGGTGCTCTTTTTGGCAAGCTTGGTTTTGCAATCTCTGGGAAGTAAAACTTTTGCAAGCTAGGAACATCCATTGTTACATGTTTCCAGACCAAAAGTATCAGACTCCTGTCCTGACTCATGACAATCGTGGCCGTAGGTCTGATACAGGTATGTGTGATCCTGGCGGGAGATGAATTCCCAGTATAATTTTAGCTTTGTGTTCTGTTACTCTGTAAGTATTTTTTGCAAAATTCTTGCCCGGCTTTATTTGCAATTCGCGTTTGTGAAAAGTGAGAAGCACTTTGGATGCAAACGAGCTCAGCATTCTTTGATTTCACCTTCTGGAAATGGGTGGCAGTGGAGCAAAGGGCTGGGGATGATCTCAAGCTCCTGGCAGATGCAATTAGCCCTTCAAAGATGTCATCAGCATCCTCCCACGGTCCTCCTAGAGGTGGATCGGTATCGGTGCGTCTGCCAAACTGTTTGCAAATAAGTTTGTCATGGGTAATTAGGAGCTCTTTGATTTCAGGCCTGTTAGCTGGAATCCCGGGCTGAAGAACTTGCCCTAAAGTTACAGCGTGGGGCAACCCTGCATTCTGGTTTAGGATGTTGGTGTCACACCCAGCAAGTTTTAGTAAGCCCTGGGTGTCTTTAACTCAGAATCCTGTTGGGAACAAATCCATTTAATGTAGGGGAAGAAGCTTGTGGAGCTTTTAATGCATATTCATATTAGCTCCAAGATTCATCGTGGCTTTTTTTACAGAAGAGTTCATCTGGATTAATTTCATCTTTGCACTGCTGTGGGGTTTTCTGCCTGCCCTACATCTGAAGTCCAAAAATGTTGTGCTTTTCAGGATGATGCATCTGGGGCCAGTTCCTCAATCTTTCCTGATTCATATGAGCCTCCAGAGTTACTGCAGTAATGCAAAATATTTTGTAGAACTGTACAGTTTGGGGCTTGTTTTTTTTTTTTTTTGTAACTGTGCTTGAACGTTTGTCTCAACAAAAAGCTTTTTCACAAGCTGAATGTTGCAGCTCCTGCAGCAACAGCTGCCTGCACAAACTGTCCATTCCCAGTGGGAGGACTCCCAGGTCTGGGCTTTTCCATGGAACCCAAAACGCCTGTGGAACTGAATAATTTAGGAAGAGTAAATGCAACTGATGAAAGATTTAAACGAGCTTCACCTAGAAAGGAGTTCTCTGTGCAGACAGCTTTCTGCCCCATAGTGATTCAAACATTAGACCTCTTGAATAATCCTGTGCATGAATAACATGTTTGACTCACATGCACACTGAGGCTAAATATGGCCTTTCCTCAGCTAGAAGGTCAAAGGGCAGGATTTGCATATCCTAGGCGTTCAAAAAGGAAGAATTCCTTAAAAATGCAACAGTAGTGGCTTTCTCAACAGTCAAGGAAAAGAGAGAAAAACCGATTCAACAAAATGTTTTTGGCTTAGTGCTTTTTTGTGAATTTGAAGGCTGAAGGTGTTTATCGCATTTCTAAGAAACAAGGCCTGTTTATGCCAATATCAAGGAGAAGTAAAGGCTGAGATGCTGATAAAGGTTTATTTTTCTAAGAGGAGGACAGGAATGTCTTTATTTCCCAAAATGAAAATGCAAAGGTTTTGTCTGCAGAATATTGTGTTTTCTTGGTGTATCAAGTGACTTAAGCATGGCTTGTGGAGTTGCTTTTATCAAGGCTTTATTGTGTTGTGTGTCTCTGATTACCAAATGAAACTCAATGCAGATTCCAGAAAAATCTGCCCTTTCTATAAAGGCCATTGATATTAAACAAAAAAAGTTTTTTAAAGCTGTTTTTGACGTGTACATTCTGTTCCCACAGAAGTTCAACCTAAAGTTTTTTCAAAAAATTTCTCATTGGTGTAAATGCAACATTAGAGCAGTGAAACCTTTATTTCCTTTGTTGACAGCTGAAGTGTTGACAAGGAAAAAATTAAGAAAACTACAAAGGGGGTAAAATGGCCCCCACGATACCCCCCAGGTACCTCTGACCCTTTTAGTTGCTTTGCTTTGATTCCTCAACTGCTCCCATGTGCATCTGTAATTCTGTGACCTCACACTTTTTATAAGGTAATAACATCTAACGTCACTGTAAAGCCTGATAAAGTGTCAGTGTTTTGAGGTGAGATTGTGCATTTGAGTCATTCAGAGGAAGTGGAGGCTCCAGCAGGGCTGGTTTAGGGTGTGAGTTGGTCCCAGGAACAGGTAACTGAGAAAGAACTGGCTGTAACAAAAGTGATTTCTTTGACTTTTTCCTGTGTTACACTGCATTGCAGCCCAACTTCTCCTTTGTCAGGCACTCTGGGGCAGGAACGTTCCTGGCAGGGTTGATTGCAAAGAGTAGTGACAAATGTGTTGTAATTTTTGTGTGGTCCATTCAGAACTCCTCCTTTTGGAGTAGAAAATCAAAGAACTTTTAGTTAAAGAAAACCAAAGATTTTATGTTGTTTAGTCCAGCTGAATTTTTTATAACCAGGGAAAACACTGAAGTGTGATTAGAACCGGAAGTGATTTTCAGGTAATCTATAAATGCCTGGATTACTGAAAAAAATTAAAATCAATTATGGTCAATTAACAGCACCTGTCCTTATGACATGAGGCAGGTCAAGGGTCTTTACCTTACCTGTTAATTGTCTTACCTATTAATTGCACAGCTAATTGTGGAAACTTTAAGGTGTCTCTTTAGCCTGATTAGCTGGAAGTTCATGGCTTTGGAAATCAAGTAAAAACTGAATATTTTTGAAATTGCTAAAAGTTTTCAATTTGACCAGACAGTTTGGTCTCTTCTGGGGATGGTCACTGGCAGTTCTGGTGTTTAAGAATATCACAGGTCAAGTACCTGTGATGCATTTCCACCTTTGTGTTGAGAATTGATTGGAGAGCAGTGGGAGAAGCTGGAATTGTTCCCTTTGAGGAATGCAGCAGTGCAAATCCTCATGAAAATGCGAAGAACTGGAATATTATAAAGTTCATCCTCAACAATTTTGCTGTAATGGTAGCTTTCCCTTTTTAGCTTCACCATGATTCATTGACTAAATATGTGGCTTCAAATTATGGCCTTATTTAAACTAAAGAGATACCCGGCACTGATTGGGGCAAAGCTTTCTGCTGGAGTTCCACTCTCGTACCAAGTGGACACTGTTGGCTTTCATATCTATTAAAAAAATCAATTGGCTTAATGGGGTCTAGAAACCACCAACAAAATATCAAAATTAGCATCTGGAATTGGATTTTTTGGGTTTTTTTACTAAAATTGTCTGAGCAAAATGTAAAGTTACAGATTTTTTTTCCTCTTCCATATGTTGAAAAGGGATTTCCTATAAGAAAGGGTATTGAAAGAACTTGAGGTAACTGTAGAATTTCCACCTCCAGACAGAACCCAGCAGTGGTGCTTGGGCTGCAGGGTTTGCAGTATTACCCATATGGTTTCAGTATTACCTTCTTTCTTGTATTCCTCCTTTTATTTCCAGTATTCTCTGCACCTGGTTTCAGGCTTGTGCTTCCTTGATGAGCCAAATCACATTGAATAAATATTTCAATTGCTTAGAAATTGTCTAAATAATTTGAGATCATAAAATGAGAAAAAAACATCGTCTTTCAGACTGCTCTTGACATAAAGAAGAGGGTGGTACCTAATTAACTTTTCTGATTATGAGGCAACTTGGTTACTGGGGACTGGCTGATTTTCTAAAAAGAGCTTTGGCAACCAGACCTCATTGTTGGTGTCAGTTAAGTTTTTGCAGTGCAGTTTAACCTTCTGGTGATGTTTATATCTTATGTTTGCCTGAGATTGTTTAGCTTTGAATTCCACCCTCTGCCTTGTGTTGTGGCTTTGTCCTCCAGCCTGGTGATTGTCCCCAACTGCAGGTCCTGTGCAAGGACTGTCACTGATAACAGTGTCCTCTGTGTGCTCCTTGCAGACAAAGCTTGAGAGTGTTTGGCTGGAATGGGGAGGGGGGGGGTGTTTTCTAACAGATTTGGGTTTGTTCTTGTTGCTACCCTTAGCTCCTTAATTGAAATTTGGATTTTTTCTCAATGCTGTGTTGGCCATGTATCTTCTGAGCACAAGGGTAATATGGCTGCCTAACAAAATATTAATTTATGTTTATCTGGGATTGCATTCACTGTCATGCTTGTGGCGCTATGGTAGAACACCACGTTTAAATGATTCCTTGCTATAGCTTTCAGATCTATTTCAGGATAGCTCCCATTCCATCCCTCTGATATGGATTGGTTCTTGGATAAATTTGAAGTTTTATGTATCTGTAAACTCAGCTAAAGTTTGTTTAGGAGTCCTTTTCTTACTCCTGTATTACTGAACTATAGTTGATTTAACTTGCTGCCTTCTCAATCTCTCTATATCAGTTCTTTATCAGTAACTCTTTTCTTTCTTTCAGAACCATCATGAAAATGTTTACTTGGATGCCAGGAATCCACCTTCATTAGGAACTCATCCTCCAAGTGCTTGAAGATACCCTGTCCTTAGCTGAATACTGGGACTCATTAGGTAACCAATTTATAATCTGTCCAGTGAATGCTCTTTTGCTTTTATGTTCTAATTTGTGCCTTGAAAAATTGTTCAGTGGGAAGCCAGGGATCTGTGTCTTTCAGAGCAGTATTGTCATCAAATAAATTTGATATAGTTTCTAAGAAAATCACAAGTAGTAGGGGTCCAGCAGGTTTTCTCAAACCTCTGCAATATTTCGATATTCTCAAAGGAAATGTTGAATTTTCCAGTTCTACACACCTGAGCAGACCCTACTGGCTCTAATGGCCTTGGGTTTGTCACTCATAGAGAAGTGGCATCTGCACTCTGGCTTCCCTTTTGGAAAGTGTGAGCTGGGATCTTGAGCAATGCCCCACATTTTGGTGGCTGACATTAGACAAAATTAGGAAATGTGCACTAGTAAAATCACAGGTCAGCACCAAGGTTCAGCTCTTCTGTGTTGGCAAAAGGTTGGTGCCGCATTTTTTAGGGAGGTGTTTTGGCCAAAATACTTGCTGAGGGGACTTCCTTTTTTCACCCCCCAGCAAATAGTATCAGACACACAGTCTGCTGAGTTAGAGGAAGTCTGCAAAAGGCTGTGTCCCTTGAACTGGCTGAGAGCTGGAGAGGAAAATGGTCACTGTTGTTCTGTTTTTCTGTCTGTGCTCAGATGGATCTTCCCCGTGAGCAGCAGTACATTCTACTGTGTGTCAGGGTTTGAGGTTTTATATGTTAAGAATGCTTAACACTTGCTTAAATACTTCAAAGGTGCTTCAGACTTCTTTACTGGTCAGTGGTAATTGCAGGAAATGGAGAGGGCACTTGAAGCTCACTGCTCCAGCCTTTTGTATGACCAGGTTCTTGGAACCAGCCCTCCCTAATGAATGAAGAATGACATTTAATGGGGAGAAACCATTCTTGGGTGGATCATACAGTTTGATCAGAGATGTACTGTGGTTTGTCTTGCCATCTGTGGCTTATTCAGTCTTCCTTTTGATGAGTAGCCACTACAAATGATCCAGCTTGTGTGGCAGTGTCTGCTGTGAGCTGTGCTGAGTCCCTTAAAGCACAACTCCCTCCTCGCAGGCTGTTTGTGAGCCACAGCTATGTCATATGTTTTGTGAAGTGATTCATTACTTGCAGTGGAAGTGGTAGCTAAAAGCCTCCAACTCTGCTGATTTTAATTTGAAATGATTACTCTCTGTGGCCTTGTGCAAGTTCCTGTGCAGTTTTATAGTGGCAAAAAGTAACTTCTTTGGCATTTCTCTGCCTCTTTCCTCTTTTTTTTAAAATGTATTCGGCATGTCAGTGTATAATTAGAACACTTTGTTCTCGAAACAAAAATTGAACTGCTATTCTCAGTATGAATTTTTACAGACTGCTAAAACAAAGGGGTACTTCATTATCCTTCTCCTTTCAGTACCTCTTGATAAGCAAAGGAACTGTGGAGCTAAAGCAACATGGGCAAACTTAGTCCTGGTGATCTGTGGCACCAAACTGCAGATGAGAGGAAAATCACCGGCAAAGACACGGACAGTAACAGAGTCCAAGGCTTTTAACTTGGTAGTGAGGAAGTGATTGGCTTCTGAGGTTGATGATAGGCTGCAGTTACATGTCTGGCCTGCACCAAGGCTGAAAGGAGGAAAAAGCAATTGCAATGAATGATTTTTGGAGATTTGTGAATGAGGTTCCTGAACCCAGTGGGGAAGGAGTTTATGTGATGGGTATAAAGGCTTGAAAATGAAGTGGGTTATTTAGGATCTTGTTTACTGCTGAAAAGTAGTTGCAGTAAGTCTTAACTTTACTTTATTGCCTAAAATGGAAGATAAAAGTCACGTTCAAACGCTCTGTACCAAGGATGTGGTTCACTTAAGTGGAATGAGCAGTCTCTTGTCTGTATAAATGATCCGTGTTGAAGAAATCCCTGCAGTGTGTTAGAGGGAGCAGACAGTGTCTGCTCCGGGCAGCTGGGGGCTCTGTTCCTGAAAGTTCTGTGGGGCAAATGCTGTAACTGTCTCGTACCTCTCATGAAAAGACCTTAACTGGGGGAAATGAAGGAAAAAAAAATGTAGATCTCTGTGTAACAACCATTTTCCTCCTTGCACTGTGCACTGATCCCTCTGCCACAGCTTGTGGCTGCTCTAAACTGTCACTGCTGAATTAAGTGACTAAACCCTGTTAGGTTTAAGGAAGAGTTTTTGTGGGAGGGTGAATAAATATTTATATGGACCAGGTCAAGGAAAGCATCTGGGCTGAAACTAACCTTGGGAAACAAGGAAGTTTTAAATTGGACATTGATCCTGGTTTATTTTACTTTGGCTGTATGAATTCTTGTGTGCCATGATGGGGCGGAGGGGGTGCCATGGGAATAGAAGGAAAAGTGAAATGAGGCTGGGTGCTGTGGCAGCTCTCTACTCCATAGGATACCTCAAACAGGCTGTTAGAAATAATATCACTGATAGTTAAATTATTAAAGAGCAAATGCACAACGTGATGTTCACGGTGTTCTCATCCTGCAAGAAGTAACACCTTGCTCTAATGCCTGTTGTACACCCTTTTAAACACCTAATGTTTTTCATTTTTCTTTCTTTTTTTTCAGACAATGGGCACTGCACATTAAGCAGGGGTGGAAGACTGAAGCCCATCTGGGGACAGAATGAGTTTAAAAGATGCTGACAGTGCAGTTTGCCAGGCAAAGACAGCCTATAATCTTCATATTTACCCCCAACTCTCAACAGAAAGTGCCGCCTGCTGCAAAGTGACAGCAACCAAGGACAGCACATCATCAGATGTCATCAAGGATGTGATTAATATATTAAACTTGGATGTCTCCAAACATTACGTGCTCGTGGAGGTGAAAGAATCAGGTGGAGAAGAATGGGTACTTGACATAAATGATTCTCCTGTCCACAGGGTTTTGCTCTGGCCCCGCCGCGCTCAGGACGAGCACCCGCAGCAGGATGGGTACTACTTCCTCCTGCAGGAGAGGAACACTGATGGCTCCATCAAGTACGTGCAGATGCAGCTGCTCTCCCAGGAGACGGATTCTCGGCGTCTGGTGGAGAGGGGCTTTCTGCCCTGGCACCAGGAGGACTTTGATGATCTGTGCAATCTGCCCAACCTGACGGAGACAACGCTCCTGGAGAATCTCAAGTGCCGTTTTCTAAAGCACAGAATCTACACTTACGCAGGAAGTATCCTGATTGCAATTAACCCCTTCAAGTTCCTGCCCATTTATAACCCCAAGTATGTCAAGATGTATGAGAACCATCAGCTTGGAAAGTTGGAGCCTCACATTTTTGCCATTGCTGATGTGGCCTATCACACAATGCTTAAAAAACATGTTAATCAGTGCATCGTTATATCAGGTGAAAGTGGGTCTGGGAAAACCCAAAGCACAAACTTCTTAATTCACTGCCTTACGGCACTGAGCCAGAAAGGGTACGCCAGTGGTGTGGAGAGAACCATTCTGGGAGCTGGACCAGTTCTGGAGGTAAGTTTATGCTCAAGTTGCCTTCTATGCAAATTGTTTTTAAAAACTTCAGATAGCTGCTGTTGAATGCTACTTTTGAGTCACCTACTTGGTTTAGGCTTAAAATGTCACTGGTTTATGCTTGTCACTTGGTTTAGGTTTAAATGTCACTGGGCAGCAGTGGTGCTTGGCAGCATTACCTGACTGCTTCTAATTGATTTTCCTTATTATGTTCACATGGCTTCCTGTTCCTTGTAATGTGTGTATGGCTTAACTTTGCACCACTAAACACCAATAATGTGGGCCACAGGTTACCTGTGTTTTCCACTGAAAGTTTTGATGCCATTTGAGTCAAATCATAAGGAAATTTTTCATAAATACTGTTCCACTGAAACATCAACTGCTCGGTGTGATTCTGCCTTTGTATATGAGCATTTTACTGAACTCACTTCTTGAGGGAGCTACTTCCTTTCTACAGCTGTTTGTGGAAGAGAGCAACATTTTTAGTTGGGGAGAAAGTGAGAGTCTGTTTTGGCTTTTAATTATTATAGCATTTCCAAAAGAAAGCAAAACTAAACATGTGAGAAGGAGGGGGTGCAGCTGGCCTTGCATTAGGTAATGTCAGTATAAACTGATCTGTTAGGCCTCTCTTTTTTTACTCTCTGGAAGGAAAAACTCTGCAAGATGGCTGTAATGCTCACCCATAACAAAATCTTCAACAGCAAAGAGCTTGAACGCCACCGTTGTAATTTTTACATTTAGTTTCAAGTGTAGCAATCTTTTTTTAAAGCTCTTCTGTAAAGATTGAGGAATACATGCAAGTTCTTTTTTGTGTTACTTTCAGCTGCTTGAAAGAAGAAGTAAAAATGAGGCTTGTTGGTTGCTGGAGTTGAAGTTTGCAGTTCTAAACAGAAAACAGGAAGGGGTCACAGTGGAAAGCCCTGCTTGATCAGCTGATCTCTCTGCCTTTGATAAATTTAAGTGTTTCATATCCTTGTCTACAGCCCTGGTACAGCTGTGTCAAACCAGGCAGAGATGGAAGGTCCTGTGTGCTGTTTGTCTGCTAATGTTCCTGGGCTCAGAGCTAAAATTCACAGCTTTGCTGGAATCACAGGCTGTTGTGTAAATCTGGGCATGTTCATAAAGAGATATTTCTGGTTTTCTATGCTAAGACTGGTTGTCTTAAGAACCACTATTTCTTCAGACTTCCTTTGAACATTTAGTAATACTTTTCCTGGGAAAAAAGTCTTTCAGAATTGAATATATGTTCATGTAAATTCAGTGTGCATCGAAAAGGTAGGCTTAGAGCACAAAAGGTAAAATCAAGAGTTGTTTCAGCTGACAGTGAAACTTCCACCTTTCCCAATTTCAGTCACTAAGCATAATTTATAAAAAAGTCAACTCTTGGTCCTGGGGAGGGATGCACAGAAAGCTTACATTGCTTTGTGGAAGTTAAACTGACTATAGGCTCCTCTTAAAGCTGGTCACTTCTAAATCCATCCGTGGTGACTCATTTTGGGTTTTTACTGAAGGGAACTAAAGTGCTACAAGGGAATTTTTCTTAAATGCATGTTTCTGGGGATTTTTTGCACCAACGGTTTTGCAGTGTGCCCAGACTATTTCAGGATGTTCTGTTTAACTCTGAACTTTTATTCTGAGTCTTCATCAAAGTTGAAAATATATTTTTGACTATAAACTTCCATGATGTAGAAATGGGTTGCGTTTTGGGTCAGAACTTCCTCATTTTACTGATCTCTTATTTTTCTGCCACCTAAGTAAAATGGGTCTCTTTGTAGGCTGACTTTCTGTAAAAGTTCAAGGGGTTAAAGCAGCTGTTTCTAGGGCAGAGGGGTGAGCACAATTAGGGTGTTGTGGAGGTGGATTTATAATTTTGTCTTTTCATGCTTAGGGAATTGGAAACATTTCTTACTGAATTCTGTTTCTGAGTTGGCTGATTAGTCTGAGTTCAAATCTCTAAATAATTTATGGATAAATTATTGTTAATATTTTTGCTCCTTGATTACAATTTCTAGACTGAAGAATGGAGTTACAGCTGGACCATGAAAGATTTTACTTAAATGTTGCTTGATGTTGCCTTGTCAAACATCTGAGAGATGAAAGCCCTGATGCTGAGCCAGTGTTAGTTAAAAATTACCCATGGTATCAGCACAGCTGCTATCACGTGGGCTGCTGAGAGGAGAGTGGTCATGGGGCAGCTCTGAGCCTCAGATGCTTCCTGCTCACCCCCAGCATCCATCTGAGCTGTTTAAAAGGTTCCTTGTAGGGGAGCTCATAGGCAGAGGTCAATTCCAATAATTCTGATTATGTTTGGCACTTCTTGCAGCTTTCAAGAGAAAAAGGATCAGAAAGGGAGGGTCAGTGGTGCCTAAAGCTGAGCTTTGTGCTGGTCTTTAACAGTCTATGGACATTCAGTTGTCTTTCCCGTAAGGAATTGCTTTCAGATTATGGTTTGTTGTTTTATTTTTTTTTTCCAATTGTATCTCCAGGCTAGGGAATATCATCTCTAGTGAAGAGCAGTTTCTTTAAAAACAGTGGGAAGATAAATATAAGCTCTGTTTTAAGTTACTCCTGACTTTTCAACCTTTTCTAAATTTAGTAATTAAAATATAGTTCTCTGATTTGAAGTTTTGCCTTCTTGTATTGACTAAGTTCAAGTTACTTACTATTGAAATCCTAAGAAGAAATTTACACTTGGGAACTATTTGGGTCAAATTTGGAATAGTGAATCAAACCTTGGGGAACTATTATTTGGGTCAAATTGGGAATAATGAATCAAGCCTTTGTTTATTTTATAGTCTCAAACAAGACAAACCTTTCCATACACACGGAAGAAGTTTCCAGTAAATTTACATTTTCCTTTCATCAGGGAAAAATGGCTTAACTGCATGTTTCAGCTATAAAATACACACTGTGCTGTCTATGACTCTGAATTTATTTTGGAAACTTTAAGCTAATTTAGTCTCCAAGCCAGTTAATTTAGTAAAGGGGCAGAAAATTGAGGATGGTGGCCTGTAGTGAGAAGAGAGGGAATGGGAGCTTTGTTTTCTGGCAGCAGAGCTCCCCTTGGCTTTCTGTCTGTTGTTAAATTGTAACCCTCGGTGCCCCCTGTTTATTACAGAATTTCAGTTACTTTTTCAGTGTGCTGAAAGTTCATTTTGCTCTGAAATGCGAGCTGAGGAGAATTTGGTCTGAGGATAATATTTGGGGTGTCATAATTCTTCATGTATTATTTTGAAAATCATCGCTTTTTCCCATTTGGATGTATTCTTGATTTCTCAATGATGCCGAACTGGTCTTTGGAAAGAATTAAGGACAAATAAAATGGAAATTCCAACAGGAAGCTTTTATTAACTAGTCATCTAAAGAAAAATTATTAGCACAATCAGGTTGGGGGGATCAGATTTTCTAGAACTCATTATATTTAAAAACTTCTAAAATTTAACCCTTGCAAGTTTTATGCGTCACAATCCTGTGGAGAAGAGCAGAGCAATTTGCTGTCAGCTCTGTTTCCTTCATGACAGCCCCACTATGCTTGTGGCTTTGGGATGAGATGAGTGAAGCTCAGTGGAGCTTCATCTCTGGTTTTTCATTTCTATTTGCCATCAAAGCCTGCACGTGCCTCTCGTGGCTGCAGCCTGTTCTATTCCAGGGAAAGTGCTCGTTTCAAGGCCATTAGCTGCACGTGTTTGTTTTAAGGATTGTAATCAAAGGAGGAATGGAACTTCCTTTTTCCAGTTGCTTGCATGGCACTGGTTTTCCCAGTAGAAATATGATGTTGCCTGTTTTTTCCTGCTGCACACAACTCTTGGGGAAAAACCAGTTTGTCCTTCATTCAGTCCTGCCATGGGGATTGCTCGGAGTTCCCGGGACATCCCCCAGCAGGAGGAGTTGCAGAATTACCCTGAACGCTGCAATTTCCTGTTGGTGAGTGGGTACCTCACAGCATGGTTGTGAGGACCACTGTTAAACCCACTTCAGCTCTGAAGGAGTCATTTCCTCTGCAGGGTGTGGAATTCGAGTCCCCCCTGTCCTTTGGCACATGAGAAGCTGAGTCTGTGTTCAGTGCTGGTTCGGCCATGAAGCTGAGTGATTTACATCCAAACTCTCAATAGCTTTTTCAGATTTTGGCAATTCTTCTGAAAGAATTGAGATTTTTGTTGTGTTCCTGAGGTAGATGCTGGGAGCATGTGTGGGGGTGGGGGTTAGTTGAGTTTTTTTTTTATTTTAGCAAATAAAAGGAGAATTTGGTGATTTTCTGCATACTTTTATATCTGTCCCTGTTGTAAGAGTTTTAAGTGTCAGGCTCCGTTTTTGCCTCTCACATTCCAAGGTAAGAGGATGGGTTGAATGACTTCCTGCCTCCCAGAATAGGCTATCCCTGCTCTGATTCCTGCTGGCATTGCTCTGCTATTTTTGACTCACCCTGTTTTACGCAGCCGCTGTTGTGCATTGGAGTGATTTAGTTTTAGTTTTTTTGTTTTGTCTTCTCATGGACTCACAAGGCAAAACAGTGAATGGATTTGCATATATAAAGGATTAATTTTCTTTAGCTGAAAATTTCTTGTCCCCTCAGATCCTCTGAATTTATTTTGTACTTATCAAAGTATTTTGAAGAACGTGGTAACTGTGATTAAAGCTAAATGTTGCCCAAAAGAAAAAAATCCCCACCCAAAATGTTAACTGACTTGGAATGTTCTTTAAAAAGTTGTAGATGTTAAAGGCTCTTGTGAGGAAACCAGTACATTAAAACTTTCCTAAAAACTGTTAATATTAGATCAGCTTTTAAGAATTTGCTGTATGCTTTGACTAAATACCAGACACATGAGATCATAAGAGCCTTTAGTTTTAAACTGTATTCATTGCTTACATGAGTAATCACTAAGAAAGTTTTTCAGGAAGCCTGAGTTATGGGATTTCTTAACTCTATAATGCCAAAAATATTTACTAATAAGAAATAATGTTGCAAATGTAGCTGTATTGTGGTTTGGCTCCTTGAACATAACTGGTGAACTGATAGTTCACTCGTGGCTTCAGTTAGAAAACTTCATAGGATTTTTTTCTGAGATCATTTTGCAAGTCCATTACTCTGCAGCCTGGCAAAGTTCATTGCAGCAGATTTCCCAAAGCCCAGAATGGGAAGTTGGATGGTGTTTTGCAGAGAGCAGGAGCTGAGCCACTGTCCTGGAGAGGAAGAGGGGTTTGATTTACTGATACTTCACTGTGCTGATGTCACAGGACTTTCACTTCTGCAAGGAACTGACCTGGATTTTATGCATCTATTAATATGCCTATGCTTGCAAAATCGGCTCTAAAAAAAGAAATCTGGGTGATTCATTGGTGGATAAATTCTGCAAAGAGACATTGATGGCTGGGCAATGCTTGCTTTGAAAAATCTGAGTGTGGCTGCTGTTGGCACTGTAACGTGTAGCATGGCCTCAGAAAATCCAAAGCTGGAGCTCAGCCTTAGCCATCTGTGAGCACTTCTGGATCCAAATCCTCTCCCTGCTGAAGCCTGTTGATTTTTCTGGAGTTGCAGCACAGTCACTCTGCACAGGAAAAGCTCCTGGAGCTTATCCTTTAGGTCAGGAATACCAGTTAGCTGAAGAATTATGGACGTTCTCCCAGTGTATAGGAAGTTTTTCAGATCCTCTGAATGGAATTAAGGTGGAAATTTACTTATGGGAGAGCTTGGGAAACCTGGTTTGGAATTAGTGGCCCAAAAGTTCCACTGCAGCACTGCTGAAACCCTTAAGGTACTTTGAAAAAAGAAATCTACCCCAAAACCAGAAGAGAAGGAATGTTTTCAACACACTGCCATGAAAACAATGTTTTCCAAGGAAATTCCCCCTAACTGGATGTGTACACTTGGCTGGGTGTGCACAGAACTCTGTGCTGAGTGCAGAGCATTCTCACATCTGTTGTGCTCCGGATGTGGGAGCCTCTGTGTGTGTGTGTGTGTGTGTAGGAAGAGATTACACAGCTCTGTGCAGTCATTTCACAAGGGGTCTGTATTAGGCAGGAGGATTTCCTAATGGAGAACTTCATTGCTTGGAGCTTTAAGAGGAAATATCTGTGGCAGGAGATGCTGGGATGGTCTATCCCGAGCAGGGTGTTTTTGCAAATAATTGCATTTTGCTGAGTTTTCCTTCTTTAGATGCTGTGTGGTAGAAGGGTGACAAGTTTCCCTTGCCCTTGGAACACAGAATTAAGAGTTGATAAAGACATTCCCATTAACTAATGGTATTAAACTTTTACATGTAGTAATTTTCCTTTGTAGTCCTTAACCATGGTTCATGCAGAGGATTTTGTGTTTTGTGTGTATTAGCAGCTGTCAGAGGATTCATGACCTGATAGAAGAATTAGAGGTGCACAGCTGGAGTTTGTGCCATATGTATTTTTTCTTTCCTAGCCCCTCATCATAAAACTCCATTTTTCAGTGTTGTGTAGCAGAGTAGCTGCCCAGTGAGTTATTCTGTAAACCAAAGCATTTCTGTTTGTCTTTTTCCGGGTTTTTTGAATACACAGCTTTGAAAATTCCTGGGCTAACTTTCTAAATGAGATATTAATGTTCTGTCTCACTTGAAGAAAAGTTGTGTTGAATGTGAATTTTTTTTCAGTGGTAGCAATACACTGGGGAATGGGGTTTGTTACTTCTGTATGGGAGAAGTAATTTCATGGTGGTTGTGCTGTCTTCACCCTGCTGAATGTCTTCTGTGAGGTGCAAATTGTTATTGATGGAGGCTGATTTGTACTGTCTAGGTGTGGTTACCTGTCCTGTACTCCTGAAAATATCTAAAAGTATTATTCCCTTCCCTCAGTCCCTCAAATACTGCTGCATGGGTCAAATAATAAACAAATACAGTTCTGTGATGAACATAGGGGCTTCCTAAGATGTCTTTTTGGTGTTTGTGTGCTGCAATTCCCACAGTATTCCCATTTATTCTGAAATACTGTGGAAATTTATTCTGGAAGCAATGGGAATCTGAACAATGAACAGAAGAGCTTGGGAAGCTGTGCATTGACGCATTTAGTTTGATTGAAAATTAACTCATTTTGCTTTATTACAGGCATTTGGAAATGCAAAAACAGCACATAACAATAACTCCAGTCGTTTTGGGAAGTTCATTCAAGTCAACTATTTAGAGAATGGTATTGTCCGGGGGTAAGTACAGAGTGAGCTGGTTCTGGGGGTGATCTCTGTGCTTTTAGAAACTGGGAAGCCTCTGTTGTATATAAAATGCTGCCTTGTTGAAGCTCTGCTCATGTGAGCATAGCTTGGTGCTGTGGAGTTTAAAATTCTGTGAGTGAGCTTTGTGGAATTGTCAGGTGATGCACAATAGTCAGAATCTGCTGTACAGCTGGATCAGGTTAAGAATCTGCTGCTGCATCTTGATGCTAAATGAAGCTTTTGCATAACACCCCCTGCCCTCTCCCTTTTACATTTAAAAACAGAAGATCTGAATTTTTAAGAGGAGTGAAGTGAAATAGATTTGAGGCAGCCATTGCAAAGAAACAGTTTGAATAACAGTTAAGAGATAAAGAAAGCTATAAATTTACTTAATCAAATGTGTGTGGTGATATCTGAAGGTATTAAAACATGAGATATTTAATGCCTACATTTATTGGTTCTGAAGGACTGTGGAGTGTCAGGAGCAATCCCTGACCTTTATGTTCCAGTGTTTCTTTTCTTGGGATCTTCTTCTAATTTACAATGACATGAGTGACTGGGAACTCTGTGCCAATGTGCCTTGAGTGTTATTCTGAACGAGTTTAACCTCTTTTCAGACCCAGTCACACTAGCTCAGGAGATTGGTACAATTTGAATACACTTGTTTTGTCTTCAGCCTCAGAAAAAGGTGCTTGAACTTTGTCCTCAATTATTGTACCCCTTGTCAAGGCTTGGAATTATTGTTTAGGAGGTTACTTTGTCACCCTGTAGGGGATTTTCTGGCTGACTGGCTTCCATTCTGGGCTGAGGTCCACACTGACATAAAAATCCAGCAGATTTGTTGGGATGAGACTTGGGCAGCTATCTGGGATATTTTTGGGGTCTTGCCTTGGCAAGCCCTGCCACCTAAGTGTTAATCTCACAGGATAACACGTTGTTAGCACTCTGTGGGTCTTGTTTCTGGTGGCAATTTTCATCAGCACTTTCCTTGTTTGGCCTGCCTGTTATAAATTATCTGCACTAACCCCAAGCTCTGCAGAGAGGTGTTCCTTGGGTATTTCTTTGTTCCAGTCACAATGTAGGGCCTACGGAAATTCTTGATTTAGATTTGAAGTAATGTCTAAGCTCTTCTCCTACACATTTTAGATCTCATTATTTGAACTCTTGGCAGTTGCTGTCTGATGTTTTCTGAGGTCTTTTCTTCTTGCCTTCATTCTTGTTTCATTTTCTATGGCTCCTTAGGGCTGTGGTTGAAAAATACCTGCTTGAAAAGTCTCGTCTGGTTTCTCAAGAAAAAGATGAAAGGTAAGAGCAAAATACAGTTTTCCAAGAGTTGAAATCATTGTAGGACCTTAAGAGCATCTGAATTACATAGAATAAAAGAAAAGCCACTATATTTTCACAAGAGAAATGTATTGACTTTGCAGGAACTACCATGTCTTTTATTATTTGCTACTTGGAGTCAATGAGGAAGAGCGTAAAGAGTTTCACCTCAAGCAACCTGAAGATTATTTCTACCTCAACCAGGTAATCTGTCATTTACCAATGCATTGATAAAGGTTATCTGTGTGTTGTGTCAAAGATCAAAGGAAGCAGAACAGATATTTGGCTTTTTGTAATTTTTGGGTTTTACTCTTTGCCTTTAATTTTGGATTTCTCCTTGCAGCATAACTTGAAAATTGAAGATGGGGAAGATCTCCGACATGAATTTGAGAGATTAAAACAAGCCATGGAGATGGTTGGCTTCCTTTCAGCAACAAAGAAGCAGTAAGTGGAATTCTCTGAGCTTTTGTTACTGGCAGTTATTGTTCATGGATTGCAATGAATAGTTGGGATCACACGTAACTCTGTAGGGAGCAAGGAGGGCTCAGTGTTTGAGGGCTTACAGAAAAATTCTTGAGGCAGAGTTAGGTCTGCTAACCTGTTATGATGAAGTCTCTTAAGAAAAATTCTGACATAATTCAATTTTTCTTCCTTAGGATCTTTTCAATACTTTCAGCTATTCTTTATTTGGGCAATGTCACATACAAGAAGAAAGCCACAGGTCGGGATGAAGGGTTGGACGTGGGACCTCCTGAAGTGTTGGACATTCTTTCCCAGCTGTTGAAAGTAGAGTATTTCTCTTCAGTATTAATGTTTGATACACCTGTTTGTCATGCTCTGCCTCAGCATTTCACTTGGGTATTGCAGTTGCTGAATCTAAATCTCCCTTATGATAATTCCACAATATTTATCTTGTGGGAGGGGAAACATGAAATGGGTGAAATTATTGGAGTTAGAGATGGAATATAAGCTCGAGCATTGAAATAGAATTTGACTCACCAGTCACAGAGCTGAGCAAGAGCAGATTCAGTGTAGGTGTGTTCTCTGCCACCACAGGGAGACATCTGAATGAATGTAAACAGGATAATTTAAACAAGTTGTAGGACTTGTAAAGCTACTGATGGATGATAAATGTGGCTGTTGTCAAAGATCATCTCTGAGGAAGTTGTATGTCCACTGCTGCAGTCAAATAACTCACTGGGGAGCTTGATGGTGACAGCAACTCTTGTTCTCTCTTGTTTTGAAGGTTAAACGAGAAATCCTGGTAGAAGTGCTAACAAAAAGAAAAACTGTGACTGCTAATGATAAGCTTATTTTGCCATATAGTCTCAATGAGGTGAGTAAAAGAGAGTTAAAATCAATGGAACTTGTGGAGTGATTTTTAAATAACTGAAACTTGCTTTTTTGGGTTAAAAAAGCTATCACTTTCACAATTTGTGAGGGATGGTTGGAAAGTTAGAAGTTTGAATTAAAAGCAAATTGTGGTTTTGTTTATCTCTGCTGGGGTTGTAACCTGTGAGTGACACTGCTTTGAAAAGGAAATTATTTTTTTTAAACAAAGTTCTGAAGGTTGTTTGATCTGCAGGCAATAACAGCTCGTGATTCCATGGCAAAGTCCTTGTACAGTGCTCTGTTTGATTGGATTGTTCTGAGAATCAATCATGCACTCCTTAACAAGAAGGACATGGAGGAATCTGTTACAGTAAGTGTCTCACAAAGCCAAGCCTTTGCAGGCAGTTGTGTGTTTAGACCTAATAGTCAATGCTAGAGATGATGTGTTGTGATATCTGGGATAAATTTTGATACTTCTCAAGCCCATGGTAAATCTCTTGGTAATATTTAATCATCTCTGTTTTCACACTAGACAGAACTATTAAATATTTAAAAACTTTTCAGCACAGACTGCAGTGCTTTCTGGACTGTTTATCTATTAGGGGTTGAGGCACTCCATGACAGATTGCTAACTAGATTTCCACATCTTCTTTTAGTGTCTATCCATTGGTGTACTTGATATTTTTGGATTTGAAGATTTTGAAACCAACAGTTTTGAGCAATTCTGTATAAATTATGCAAATGAGCAACTTCAGTATTATTTCAATCAGCACATTTTCAAATTGGAGCAGGTAAGAAATGAGAGTCGCTGAAGTGAAACCTGTTTTTATCAAGTATTTATGTATTATGCAAACTTAGCCTCTAGTCTGCAAAACCCCATGGCATAATTGCTTGAATATTTCTGAAAGTCTTTACTTTTTAAATTTCTTCTTTCACTATTGCTTGTTCTTGTACTAATGGTAGTGGGGTCTTTCTTCAGGGGGCTGGCACTGAGTTTCTGCTTGACTGCAAAAACTAAGACTACATTCAGGTGATCCCAGACAGAAGTCAGCTAAAACTGTGAACTTTGGTACTGGAAGTCTGTAGGGGAGGGGTTGGATTCAGGTGGTTTTGTTTTAATGGTTGGGAAAGAGCTTCTCTTATTTTTATCAGTCTGGAAGTGTTTATTAGCCAGTCTTTGCTGCTTCTCCCACCTGACTGCATTTCGGGGACAAACTCTGTTCCGAAATCCTGGTATTACTGGCATGTGTTGATTGACTTGTTTGCAGATGGTGTTATCTGCCAGAGCACTCTGGGTGCTGCAGGAGCCAACAGATCCTGTTTCTGGACTGGGTTTTGGAGAGGGGTTTGCTCTAGACTTGGTTTTTTTTCTGCTTTGTGCCAGAAGTGTGGTTCTCAGGTCACTGCTGAAAGGAGTCATTCTGTAGAAGGTGGTACTTTGTCAACAACTTTAGGCAAGCATTTTAAAGAAAATAAAATTACCAAAAATCCAAACGTTGTGTGTAAACATAATGTTGAAGTCCCTGTTTTGTAACTTAGGACAGAATTGGCTTTTCAGGCTGGCCAGAGTAAATAGTTACATTGTCTTCTTTTTTTTTTTTTTTTTTTTTCTAATGCCATTTTTCCAAATAAGCTTAATCCTTGAATGACCCATTTCCTGTATCTCTTGCGGCCTCAGGGCCCTCAGGGGGATCTCTATATCTTTTTAAAGAAAGACTTTTTTGTCTGTGGAAAATGGCATTTCATTTCTGTAACACGGTGTGTACTGTGTTGGGCAGACTGAATTCCACCTACTTAAAAATAATGCATTTATCATCATCATCATCTTCAGCATGAGAGGTGCTCTTTGTCCTTTGTTAAACATAAAACTTATTTAATTTTCGATGTGATTTTTTAAAACTTTAATACCTTATCATTAGCTTGCTCCCTCTGTGTATTCACAGCATTAAGAAAATCTGGTATTTTGCTTCTGTATCTTAGTGGGAAGCTTGTCCTGTCAAGCATTTGAGGGTTCAGCAGAAGAGAACACTTCATGTTCTCTTGTCAGGGAGCTCCAAATGTTCTGAGACTGAGCAATATCCATTGCTTTCTTAGGGAAGTCCTGGTGTTGATGTGTAGGCCTTAACTGCCTGTTTTGAAACCTCTTGTGTTTCCTCTGACAGCACAACATGAAAATTCTGGAACTTGATATTTAACTATTCTCATTTCCCCTAATACAAATATGGGAGAGAAAATAGACTTCAACTCCTCTATGTCAGCCCAGTTTTACTGGAGTGCTGTGGATGTGATGTCTGACTCCAGGGTTGTAGGCTGCTGATTTTGCTGGGAAGGCAGAGCACAGCAGAACATTCCTTTCACAGCTTTGGTTTTGAAATAGTTTTATCCCAAACATGCCTTGCTGAGTGACGTGCCTGAGGACCTTTGATCTGTGCCATTATGCCTGTCCTTCTGTTCTTATTTATAAATTCTCCTTATTTTTGTGTCTGCTGGCTGAACTAACAACCTCCACTTGCTGTAGCTGTCCAAGGCTGTGTTTTAAGCACTTAGACCACAGGACATCAAAGGTCAGGGCACTGTACTGATAAGAGAATTTTCTTGAGCTACACAGGAGGAGTATAAGAGTGAAGGGATCACTTGGCACAATATTGACTATACTGATAATGTGGCCTGCATTCACTTAATCAGCAAGAAGCCCACTGGCCTCTTCTATCTTCTGGATGAAGAAAGCAAGTAAGCAACAAACATCTGCAAAAACATGTGTGTCAGGGGGGAGGGAAGGACTGGGGAAGGGAACAGAACATAGCCCTTGGAAAAGGAGAGGAATGTTGTGGGAAGCAAAGGGTTGTATATTGACTATGATTTACACTGGAGTTTGCTACTAATGACTCTAGTATGGTGGTGATGCTAAAGATGAACTTTGGCTTAAGCAAATTTAGGAACTTCCATGTTTGTGGCTTACCATGGAACTGCAGTTAAAGTAAAATGCATGTCTGTAAGTCTTTGGAGCATTAAGTAGCAAATGTGGTAAATAGTTAATGTGGTGCTAACTAAAGTTGGCTAGTGAAGTGGGAGGAAACATTGATGTATGCTCAAAACCTCATAATGTTCTGCTGTGTGTGGAGATGCTTGATTTGGTCAGAAATTGAGCCCACCTTTAAAATTCTAAGCGGGCCTAGAGATCTTGGACAATTAATACTTTCCACAAGGATCAATACGTGTTCATTCTGTCACCCTGATAAACATACCTGTATTTGAGAAGTAGCTGACCTCTTTTGTCTTGTGTTCCCAGTTTTCCACACGCTACCAACCAGACTCTACTGGCAAAATTCAAACAGCAGCACGAGGAAAACAAGTTTTTTGTCGGAACTCCAGTGATGGAGCCTGCTTTTATTATTCGCCACTTTGCTGGCAAAGTGAAATATCAGATCAAAGTAGGTGATGGGTCTGATGGGCACAAAAAAAATTTCTTGCCTTTTTGGGAGTATTTTCTCAGGGTGTAGAAAATTTGCTGGGGATCTGGGGCTGGATCAGAAGGGTTCTCAGAGGTACTTTGGAGTTTGTTTTTTGGGTGGTGGTGTTGGCTGGAGAATAACCCTCTCTGTTATTCTGAATAAACTAAGTAGGGAGTTTTTACGAGACAATGTGGTTCCATGTGGCCGTTTTGCAGGATTTCAGGGAGAAAAACATGGATTACATGAGACCTGACATCGTGGCACTGCTGCGCAGCAGCGACAGCGCCTTCGTGCGGGAGCTGATCGGGATGGACCCGGTGGCCGTGTTCCGCTGGGCCGTGCTGCGCGCGGCCATCCGAGCCATGGCTGTGTTCGCCCAGGCCGGCAGGGAGCACGCACAGAAAACTGCAGGTGGGGCTGGGGAAGTGCAGGAGGGGCTGGGGAAGTGCAGGAGGGGCTG
>JAHLSL010000257.1:582380-602529 GCA_025920805.1 Petroica traversi | reverse complement strand
AGTGCAGGAGGGGCTGGGGAAGTGCAGGAGGGGCTGGGGAAGTGCAGAGATGGCACAGGAAAGTGCAGGTGGAGTAGGGGAAAGTGCAGGAGGGGCTGGGGAATGGCAGGGATGGAATGGGGAACTGCAGGTGGGGCTGGGGAACTGCAGGGAGCACACTCAGAAAACTGCAGGAGGGGCTGGGGAAATGCAGGGATGGCGGGGGAAGCACAGCTGGGGCTGGGAAATGGCAAGGATGGAATGGGGAATGGCAGGGTTGGAAACTGCAAGTGGGGCTGGGGAACTGCAGGGCTGGAATGGGAAACTGCAAGTGGGGCTGGGGAACTGCAGGGTTGGAATGGGAAACTGCAAGTGGGGCTGGGGAACTGCACGGAGTGTGCTCAGAAAACTGCAGGTGGGGCTGGGCAGCTGCAGGAGGGGCTGGGGAACTGCAGGGATGGCACAGGAAAGTGCAGGTGGGGCTGGGGAATGGCAGGGTTGGAATGGGCAAGTGCAGGTGGGGCTGGGGAAGTGCAGGGAGCTCAGAAAACTGTAGGTGGGACTGGGGAACTGCAGGGTTGGGATGGGAAACTGCACATATGGAACAGGAAAGTGCAAGTGGGGCATGGAAATGGCAGGTATGGCTTGGGAAACGGCAGGTGGGGCTCGGAAATGGCAGGGATGACTAGGAAACTTCAGGTAGGGTTGGAAATGTGCAGGTAGGGCTGGTGAATGGCAGGTGGGGCTGGGAAACTGCACACAGGGTTGGGAAATGGCAGGTGGGACTGGGAAGGTTGCAGGTAGGGCTTGCAAAGTGCAGGTATGGAACGGGAAACTTCAGCTAGAATTGGGAAACTGCAGGTATGGAATGGGAAACTGCAGGTAGGGCTCAGAAAGTTGCAGGTATGGCACAGAAAACTGCTCTGAAAATGCTCAATACTTTACAATTGCTCTGCTCGCAGAGCGAATTTGTGGCAAATCCTCATCAACCAGACACCATCTTTGGTGCCAGGGGCAAACTGACAGACTGGTGGAACATTCACACATGGAAGAAATTCTCACTGCTCTTACTTGAGGTCATTCAGCTTTCCTCCTCCTGTCAGTGCAACATTTCCTGCAGACTGGGACAGATTTGAAGGCCTGTTTGTGAAAATTGTGATAGTTATGGTATTGTCATCACTACTTTTGATCTTCTTAGACCTCTGTGAAATACCAAATGAGTAATCAGGATTAAATACTAACTTTGAGCAGCTGCAGTTTCCTTTCTAGTAGATGGGGGTTTAAGCAGCAAAGTGCTGTAGCTTGATAAAGTAGTAGATAAAAGCTCTAGGCTCTTGGATAGATACTTTGCTTGCTAAAGTTGATGGTTAGTTTGGGGTTTTTTGCCTGCTCTTATCTTTGTCAAAATGCAATTTTTTGGTTATTTCCTAACAGGAGTGGTACGTCAAGGACCCAGAGTTCCCCTTGGAGAGCTCCAGAGATCAAATACACCAGTAGAAAAAGTTTATCGGTGAGAAACACATCCTTAACCCCTGCAGGGAAAAGAGCTCAATTGCTGAGTTGGATTTTCATTTATCAAATCTCAACTAGATCTTTCCACAAGGAAAGCAAGTTTTATTTCTCCTATCTTGTTTTCTTTGGCCTTTTTAATACTATCAAAACAGCACTGTAGTACAAGACCCAATGCCACCACATGTTGGGGACAGCCTCAGTTCCATTTAGCCCTGGGTTTTGAATTCTCTGTGGTTGGTGTGTGCTGCTTTTAGCATTGTGTGCTCCTCTGCAGCCAGTCTGGGTCACTGAAGGGGGCAGAGGCAGGGCCAATCCTGCAGAACTGTGTCTCTATAGGGAGATTTGCCTTTCATGGATATTTAGGCTTTGTACGTGTTCCTTTTGCAGCCGCTCAGTGCTCGATTTCTCATTTGATTGTTCTGAGGATTTCGATATAAATGCTTTTCAAGACATCATTTCTTTTTGTGAGAACAAGAAGTAAGTAGCCAAAGGCCTGAACTCCCAGGCCAGGGAGGCACATTGCCAGGACACACTGACTTTCTGAGCGTGCTCTGGGTGACAGTGAAGCCTTGGGGCACTTGAAGTGGTGACCTCATGCTGCTTCCTAATTACTGCATCCTGGACAGCCTCTGTCACTTGGGGAAACAAAGAACTAAATATCCAGTTTGGGTGAAAGGTTTGGTCACAGCTTAACAGATCTGTTTCCTTGGGATATCTTAAATCTGGATATTCAAAAAAGTTCAGAGGTACCCAGGGAAGCAACAACCCTGTGTAATAATGCTGCTGCCTCTGTGAGCAGCTCAGAATGGGGAGAGCATCTAAGAGTCAGAAGTGATTCTTACACTTCTGTTATTTTTGGTTTGTGCCTCTCTGGAGAGTAAAGAAGGTAAGTTCTGTGCCAGGACATAGCACTTCACAAGCACAGTGCATGCTTGAAGAATGGCACCTGCCATTAATTTAGGACCATCCCAGGCTTACTTTGAAAAGCTAAACATGAATAAATTTGAAATGGAAATGAAACGCAAAATTTCTTCAAGTATCTCTGTAACAGCTTGTTTATAAGTTACTTTTCTGATGTAAGTCTGCTTAAGTAGCTTCGTTTTAAAGAGAGTAGCTTCGTTTTACAGTCAAATCTCTCTGTAAAAAATGTTTTCTGTTGGTTATAAAGAAGCTTATATCTATCTGAAAAGGTTACTTGGCTTAACCAGAAGGGTTCCCTGCCCATTAAGTATTTTTACTAAATTTCCCTCAATTTTCTGAATTGATGGCTCAAGAATTTACATTAAAAGGTAGAATCAGCAAGTAAGTTGAGTATGAGACCCTGACAATTAAATTTTAGAGCACTGATGGAGTAGAAAGTGCTGACTTGTCACCAAAATCATTCCTGTTTAGGAAAAAGTAGCCTGGGATTGACCTGGTACAGTTTGGAGCACACTCGGTGACGGAACCTTTTGGGGTTTTAACTCCTTTTTTCCCCCTCTCTCACTGCTTTGTATCTCTGTTTGCCACCTGTGTTTTGCTGTGGATCATTTTAGAGACATGCATGAACAAATCATCGCCAGTATTAAAGGACTGCCCTGGCAGGGTGATGATCCCTGTGAGCTGCTTCGGTCCCTCAGTCAGCTTCAACACCGCTCCCACCTCCTGTGAGTGCTCTGCTATTGCTTTGAAAGTGCAACAAGAACCTGGCAGTTACTCCAGTCCCTAAAAATGATGCTTGTCCCAAGTTTGTCTTTTGAAAAGCACTAAACAAGGCAACTAAAAATAAAACATCCTTTCTGTAAATAGGCTAAAGAGAACACTTTGTTCATTGCGTTAGCTGAAAGTTAAACCTACTTATGCAAACCTGCTTTAAAAATTCCAAGTATGTAGTATGAGCTTGCTATTGCACAATTTTCAGTAGTGAGATCTCCCACTCACTCATTTGTCATGTGTGACAAATGTTTCCTAAAATTCAGGGTGCTGGTGCTGGATGTATTTCTGGATTTAGAGTCTTTACTTCTGCAGTTCTACACATGTGTAAGGAAAGGAATCTGTGCTCTACTGTATAATAAGTAAATGTAAACTGGGTGGCACAGAGCAGGAACCTGCCCCATGTCACAGAGTTACCATGTTTAGAACCAGCAGGATGGGAACTGCAGCCTTGTTTGTGAGACCTGTGCCCAAGGTGTGTGTCCTGCTCAGACACTCCAGAGTTCCTGGTGCTGGGACATGCATTGCCCTCCTGGGAGCAGCTGGGTGCTTTCACAGAGGTTCTGGTGCCAGCAGCTGTAACTTTTGAATTAAGCATTATTATTTGTGCCTTTGTGTTGTAATGAGTTTAATGACCATACAGTTGCTAAAGAGAGTAACACACTCCAGTAGTCTGTACAACAGTGCAATTTTGGATCACTTTAACTTCAGAAAATGTTTCACTTTTGAAAGCTTCCAATACCTACAGAGTTTATTTAAGAAAAAAATGTTCTTGTTGCAGAGCAGTTTGCATTTCTTGCATTGATCACTTGTAAGAGACATGCATGGACACACCCTGGTGCTGTTGTGCTCATTTTCTTCTGTCCTTTGTCTTGCCTCATAAATTGCACCAACTTAAAGCTTGCTGAAATAATCAAAAGTCGTGTATTTTTTTCTTAAATGATCTTTAATATTTTAACAGGAAAAGCAGAGGTGTCAAGCAAAAGCAGATCATTCCTAAGGTAATGAGAAAATTTAGATTTCTCTTGGGTTTGGGGTTTTTTGCACTATGAATTCCATATTGATTGACAGAACTCACTTCAGAACTGTTGTATAGTGTAGGAAAGCTGTGTTATTCATCCTTACAAGCTAAAAAATAGGTAAACATGTTCACCTTAACAAGAATTGTTTAATTAGACTGGAGATGCCATAAATGCATGGAGTCACTTCCAAGTCAGGGAAGGCAAATGCAGTGATTATGTGATTCCCCTTGTTCACCTTACACTCTTGGGACAGGGCAGTGAAACAGTTTCACTCCTAAGAAGTGCTTTGGCCCTACATAGATATAATCATGAAATGTAATGTGCCATTGGATGTGCAACTCTGGGTGGCTGGTTTCATGCTGACTCATTTCAGACAAATATTTCCCTTTTATTTGAGAGACTTGTACTTTGTTGATTATGAAAACTTCCTTGCAGAACTTGCTGGATTCCAAATCTCTGAAGCTCATCATGAGCATGACCCTGCACGATCGGACTACGAAGTCCCTTTTGCACTTGCACAAGAAGAAGAAACCCCCCAGCATAAGTGCCCAGTTCCAGGTAGGTGACACTCCTCAGGGAACTGGCCCTCTTGGGCTGATCTAGGCTGGTCTTGCTTGGAAAACCAAGTGGGTTTTATTCTTGGGTAAAAGAATAAAAGTGGGTTTGTTTGAAGTGGGATTTATTACTTGATTAAAGTCAGAGGACATTTGAAATGCCATTTATGCCATGAAATGTGTCAGTTCTCTGTACTGATCATCCTTGTATGCAGATCTAGTGCTACTGTGAGAGCATATTCAAACCCTGTTTTCAACTCTCTTGGGAAAAGCTAAAAGCAAATATCAAATACAGGGATGTGCTGAGCAATATGGGAGAATCTGTTTGAATTTTGTGTTGCCATGAGATACGAAACAACCTGATTCCTAAGGCAGAAGCTGTCCTGCTGTCAAACACTAGTCAAAATGCTGATACCTGAAGAAAAACCTTTCTGAATGTTTCATTACAGACTTCACTTAACAAGTTGCTGGAAACACTGGGCAGAGCTGAGCCATTCTTCATCCGCTGCATCCGCTCCAATGCAGAGAAGGTAAGGCTGTCTCAGAGCTGAGCTGCCTGCTGACATCCAGGGCTCCAGCCTTGGAACCTCTGTATTTCAACTTGTTCACTGTCACTCTGTGTGCAGGTGAAAGGTAATCAAGATGTGGAAGGAGAATGTGCTGTCCCTGTGAGAGCAGCTGGGCTCCTCAGGCTCTCATGGCTGTTTTCTGCTGATCTTTTACAGAAGGAGATGCTCTTTGATGAGAGCTTGGTGCTGCAGCAGTTACGGTACACGGGCATGCTGGAAACTGTGCGGATCAGGAGGTCTGGCTACAGTGCCAAATACACATTCCAGGTACAGTGGGAACTGGAAGTGGATTGTGCTTTCAGGAATATCTGCTCTCTTCAGAAAACACGTCTAGTCTGTCTCTTCAAATGAGGCTCATGACTACTTGGGATGAGCTGTAAAAGTTCATTGTAGTTTTGAGAGAGCCTGCATGGTACAAAGTTGCAGTTAAATTGTTGTGTGAGTCATCTGCCAGTAAATTCTTCCTGGATGCATGAAGGAAAACATTCTGAGTGCAGTCAGTCACTGCTGCTCAGAGCTGTCTCCATGTGGGAATTAGTTTTCTGTAAAAAAACTCTGTAGGTTTAGAGATCACAGCCAGGTGGTCTTTGCCAGTAAGATGAGGCTGACTGAAGCTGCATTTTACATGGAAAAATAGCTCAGTTTGGAGTGAGAGGTAAGTACTTCCAGATCCCTGTAGTTTAAGTGTCTTAAATAGATTTCTCTCTTAAAGCTGAAACTCCTAACCTGGGAGTTGTATTCTAACTTTGGTCTCTTGCTGTCTCTGCTTTTTACAGGAATTCATTGACCAGTTTCAGGTGTTACTGCCCAAAAATGCCAAAGCCTCCAAGGAAGACATTTGTGCTTATTTGAATAAACTCAAACTGAATGAAAACTACTATCAAATAGGGAAGACCAAGGTCTGTGATACTTCCTGTAAGGCAATAAGAAACACTGCTGTAGGCTGCAAAATTCAGTGCAATTCATTCTCAAGTGTTACTCTTCTCTGCTTTTTGTACCTAAATTGGCTATTTTAACTCTTGCAAGTGGTGACACAGAGGTTGTACTTAACTCCTTGGTTTTGATGCTAACCTGGTGTCTTTGACTACAGTACAAATTCATGTTATATAGATAGTTTGGGAAATCATTGCTATTGGTATTTGTCAGACAGGTCAGTGTTTTCATTTTAAAAGAGTTCTGTGATTTGAAGGCTGTAAGGACAGGTGGTGTAAGTTTTAGAATCCAAACTGAAATTTAAAAATACTTTAATTTTTTGGGCAAGCAGTCAGCCAATAGGTTCAGTGTAATGATACCAAACCATTATATTATCCATTATTGTACCTCCAGTGGGGGCTGAAAGGCTCCTGTTAACTGCTTCTTGACGAACTTCTCTTTAACTGAGCAGGTTTTTATGAAAGAGGCTGAACGGCAGATACTACAGGATACACTACACAAGGAAGTGATCAGAAAAATCATCCTCCTTCAGAGCTGGCTCAGGATGGTTTTGGAAAGGAGACGCTTCCTCAGGATGCGGCAGGCGGCCGTTGTTTTGCAGGTATCCTCAAGAATTGCCAACCTTATTTTCCTAAAAAACAAACAAACTCTGTCATGTAACACTCCCCACCTTGAGGCAGCCCTCCCTTAGAGAGCTCTGTTCCCAGGTGTGCTGGCGCTCCCGCTGTGAGAGGCTGGCTCTGCAGAGGAGCAATGCAGCTGTGGAGATCCAGGCGGCCTGGAGGCGGCACCGGCAGCGCAAACGCTTCCTGCAGCTCAGGAGGAGAGTTTGTCTCCTGCAGGCCCTGGTCAGGGGGCACCTGCAGCGTAAGAGGTAAAGGGGAAGGAGCAATGTGGCATGAAAACATCCATTTAATCACCTGGCTTGGCCTGCCAAGATCAGTTTGTGTGATGGGCTGACTTAGTAAACAGCTTGGTAAATTGTTGCCCAAGGAAGCTGTGGCTGCCCCTGGATCCCTGGTTGGACGGGGCTTGGAGCAGCCTGGGACAGTGGAAGGTGTCCCTGGCCATGGCAGGGGGATGGGAATGAGATGATCTTGAAGGTCCCTCCCAACCCCAGCCATTTTGGGATTGTATGAACTTAAAGGTAGTTATTGCCATATGATATTTTAGTCAGCATGAAGTGGTCAGTGGAGAGTGGACACTGGGTAAGTGCTCAGGACTTGAGCTTTATTCAGCTGAGCTGCACTGATGCTGCCAGTCCTGATAAGCAGACACCTCCCTGCAGTCCCACTGGGACTGTAGGTGTCATTGGGATCTGTATTGCTATTTGGGCTGCATTTAAGATTAAATTGGTGGTTTTTTTGACCCCTGGGCATTACGTATTTATGTTTTCATCTTAAAAATTCTTAACAGATATCAGAAAATGGTTCTAGAAAAGCAGAAAGCTGAAGAAAAGCAGAGAGAAATGCAGGAAGAAGACAAAGAGGATGACACAAGCAAGGATGAGCAGAGTGAGCCAGCAACAGATGAGCTGCTTGTGAAACAGGAGTCACAGCTGGATCAAGCTCAAAATGAACAAGCTGAAAACCTGATCTCATCTGAGAAAGCCACATTACCCCAGAAGAACACGATGGAGAGCTCAGAGAAAGTAACCAACAGCCGGGAGAAGCGCGAATCCCGTCGGCAGAGGGGGCTGGAACACAATGACTTGCAGAACAAGCATGTCCTGTTGTCCTTTGAAGGAATATCTGCATTGGGCCACGAGGAGCAAACTGCTTCTAAAGAGGCCCTGGAAACTGCTGTAGAGCCAGAGCAATCCACAGCACAAGAAGATAATGTCCTTCAGGGAAGCAGTGGGGGAGAGAAAAGTCCAAGCAAAGAAAAAGCTCTTTCAGACATTCCACCACACAGTGAGGTAAAAGAAAGTGGTTCTGTTCCTGAGCAACCACCTGGATCACAAGCAGAGGACATGGCAGCTGATAGAATGAAAACACAAGGGAATCAAAATAACCAAATAAAAAGCAGCCAAAGCTTTACCTGCCCTGAAAGGCCCACAGATCTTGCACTGAGTGTTCGTAACACACTGTCTGCTACTGGCAGCTTTCAGAGCCCTGCTGACAGCTGGGCAGATAAAAACAGGCGTCAGAGGGCAACCAAAGACCTGGACAGCCCCACTTCTGCAATCCAGAGATATGTGGATGACCCAGGGAAGCTAAAGTACAAGAGAGAGAAGTGGAAAGGAAAGAGACAGTCTGATGCTGGCCAGAATGATGTCCTGAGTCAGTCTTTGGATGGAAGGATACGTGTGGATAAGTCTCCTCAGGATGAGCTAGAGTATGTGCAGCTTCCTTTTTTTTAACTTTACAGAAAATAGATACCTGTAATATTTAAAAATAGATGGAGAACTCCTGAGAGCTTGTGCATTTGGGCCACCTTATGGGAGCAGCTGGAGATGTGAACAACTCCTGCTTTTCTGTGGCTCCCAGCCCTGCAGTAAATCTGTATGGGCAGAATGTTTGCAGAAGCTCACAAAAGATGCAAAGCCTGCCTGGCTGAATTAAAATGGAGAGTCACGACGTTAGCTGAAATAGTGTCTGGAGTTTATTTTCATGTGTCTTTTACCCACTGAAAACAAGGTTTTAGTGACCTGCAGTTTGCAAGCATCATCCCTTTAATATGGTAGGAAATCTGACATTCCCATGCTTTTTCCTTTCTCCAGTACATTTTGCATCTAAAAGTAAATTGCAAGGGCTGATCAGGGTTCTGACTCAGATGTAGTGTTGATATGTGGGATATTTTAAAAATACAAAGATGTCACAGGCTTTATTAAAATATATGTTCTGAAACTCATCTTACTACAGGAAGAAGGGGAGTTCAGTTTCATTAAGTGACCTCTCAACATTGGCCCAGACTGTTGCCATGAACCAGGTACTGATGCTATTTGGCATATTTATACTTAATTATAATTGTTTATAAATATTAAGAATTTGTGAAAAATTGTCTATAGTGTGTTTCTGTGTTCCTTCAGGTTGATTTTTTTTTTTGCTTGATACCTATGTAAAAACAATCACCAGCAAATATTATGCAGTATTTTGAAAACTTGACTTTTAATAAATGAATCCTTGATCAAAGCAATAATTATACTTGGCACTTGTATTAGCAGGCTAATATCTATGGGTAAAATGTTTTGCCTTGATGAAGCAAACTTCACAATTTTAGCTTTTAAAACCATTTAAAGAATATGTGTCACTCAAAATGCAGTTTTTGACTCCTCTGTCCTGTAGCAATCACCAGATCCAATTGAAGAAGAAAAAGGCAACAAGAAATACCCTATGCAGAAGAAGCCCAGTGACCACTTCCCTATCTCGGACACGGCCGTTCCCGTGCAGCCAGCGAGCCAGCAAGGGGATGCCAGGTATGGGTTGTGTGTGTGATTGGCCTGTCTTTGAGAAAATGAAAAAAATAAGTTATTTTCCATTGGTACTTAAATTGGGCACCATGAGACTGTGCTTGTGAAGGGGTACAAGTTGGCATCAGCTACACGAGTGGCTGTGTCACAGCTTCGTGTTGCCCTGAGCATGATATCTGACCCTGCTGAGGAACAGATCCTCTGCTTCTTGCATAACACTTTCTGTGAACTGGTTCCTTTTAAAATAAGAGCCCACTTACAGCCTGGATCAAAGGTTCATGTAGTGTAATACAACACCAAGAGAAAAGCTGAAGAACCCAGCAAGCATGTAGGGCTGCTTCCCTGACCTACTCCAGCCTCTGGCATTCTGCATCCCAGGGACTTCCTGAGCCAGAACTGGTGTTTTGGATATGTAAGGTGTTGTCTGTGTGCTGAAGGAAGTGCTCTGATCTTGTAAATACCAGGAAATCCAGGAGTGCCTTCACATTAGCTTTACTTTTTTTGTGCTGCTCAGTTTTTCTGCAGGTTGGGCCTTAAATATTCCCCAGAGTTGTGAATCCTGTTGTGAGTTATTGTTAAGAGCCTGTTCTTGTGGCAGAGCCAGCTTCCATTACTAATGGGACAGACTTGTATCTGCTTTTGTATGCAGGTCTGCTTTCAAAAGCCCTTTGAGGAGACTTTTGGGGAAAAAGCCAGACAAGAAAATTGCCAAGGAGAGTTCTGATGTGACTGAGGAAGGAGATGGCCTCTCCCTCGTGTCTTGTGTTCTCTTCACAGACACAGGAGGAACCCAGAAAGTTTCAGACGGTGAGTTGGGGTGATTTAACCCTCAGCACAGTGCATCTTTTCTGTGAGGAAACAAATGCTGCAGAATTCCCTCCCCCTGCTTGAATGTACAAATCCATTTTTGTGGCAGGTTCTTCGGGGCAGCCAGGCCGCCCCCAGGCCGGGAAGGAGAGCAGCAAAGCAAAGAAGAACAGAACCATAAAGATCAGCAAGATCTCGAGCGTGTCCCAGAACTGGCGCGCGTCCATGGTCCGCGAGATTGCAAACGCCAATGAGCTGAAACACCTGGATGAGTTCCTCCTAAACAAGGTGAAAGGCTCTCAGCCATGATAAAACTCGTCTTTGTTTACTGTCTGTGTGGAATTTTAAAGCCTGCTGGTCTAGGTGCAAGTTTGTGCTGTAATCTAAAGCTAAGCTAAAGGGAATTGATTGGATGGTTTGACTGAGTTAGGTCTCTATTATGGCCCTTCCTATTCTTTTCCTCAAGTGTTTGAATGCATTATATTGCATTAAAAATAGCACAGGATGTTCATGTTAGTTCTTTGTTTACAAATCAGTGGGCAGCAAAACTTGTATTCATAAAAATGCAAGAGTTGTAAGTAAAAGAGAGAGTTCTCTAAAGTCCAACTACCTGACTCTTCTGTTCTGTATCATCAGCACAGTGCATTAAAAAATGTTGTTTTAAATAATTGGAATGGTCACAAATGACTAAGCCCAGCCACTGAAGCTTAACTCTGTTCAGATGTTCTTTTTCTAACAAAATCTGATGCAGATGTATTTTTTCCTAGATCAATGACTTACGCTCCCAGAAGTCTGGTGTTGAATGTTTGTTTTTTGAAGCCACAGAGAAGTTCAGAGGAAACATCAAGACCATGTACTCTGCTCCTGTAAGTAGTAAGTCTCAATAAAGGAAAGTTGGCAGGCAATAAATGAATCGAGTGTGCAGGTTAAAGGCTTGGCCCGCAGCTCTTCAACAAAGCAGTTCAGCAATTCTCAGCACAGAATTCAGGGCTGAATGTTAGACTCATTTTACAGTTGTGCTGTAATCTCAAACAGCCTGCTTTGTTTTCCTTTTCTCATTCACTCAGCCATAAATTTATTTTTAGAAATGGATGGATTTTGCTGTCTTCAGCCTCTTAATGCTGCTGTGTTTAAACACCAAAGAGAGGAGCCAACAGCTTTTCCAATATTCTTCTGACACTGCCTTGTGTCAGCCAAGTGCTGTTGGACAGTGCAGGAGGGAAGCGTGTTAACTTGTTTCTGTCATGGGCTGTTATCTTTGCCTTTGATCATGGCTGTGCTTTTTCACCTCTGAACTTAAGTACATGAAAATATGAAACTGTCTCAACAGTATCAAAAAAGAATGTCTGACAAGTATTTTTCCTTCTTTAGAATGGACAAATCCATGTTGGCTATAAAGATCTGGTGGAAAATTACCAGCTCCTAGTTACAAACCTGGCCAAAAAAAGGGAAGAGAAAGAAGTCAAGCTGGTTTTGAATCTCTTTCTATCCCTTCTGGATGAATTCATCAGAGGATATACAAAGAAAGAGGAACCCGAGCAGTCCAAGGTATAAAAGTTATTCTGTTACTGGTTTATGGGATGGTGAAACACTGTTGCTGTATTAACATAAGGGACCTGTATTACCTCAGAAACCTTTTCAGTGGTGTTCTTTATTATTTGGGAAGCATTTGCCATACACACATCATGTGTATAACAAATTTATTTGCTGATACGCCTTTATGGAATTGTTGATTTTTTAACTTAATATGTTAAGAATCTGAAAGTGTGCATTTTCTTTGGTGAAAACATAGGAGTTCTCTGGAGGTTTGAGAGCTGGAGTTGCTTTGTCGTCAGGCAGTGAGGCTGAGTTGGTTTTTAGGAAGTTGATAGTGTGAGCTCAGACAACCCTCAAACCAAGCTGAAGCTGCAGGATAGTGTCTCAAATGCCTGGAGGTGAAGTAAGGTCTGGGAAATGCAATAGGGGAAAACAAAAAGGAATGGAATGTCTGAATTTCAAAGACTAAGACCAGTTTTGTTTCCCACTGCAGCAAACTAAAGCCCAGAAGAAGAAACGGAAACAAGATCGTGCAGTAAGTGCTTTCTTTTTGCCATAATCCGAGTCTTCAGGTGCCCTCACAGAACACAAACACCCTTTGAAGAGCTTGACTTTGTACTGATGTTCTGGTTTTTTTTGCATGTTCATTCACCTCTTCTATGAATATGTGACAATATAAAACTGGTTTTCACAAAGCAGAGATCATGCTCATGCAGTGATAAGTGGTACTCAAGCATTTTCTTGCTTGTCCATAGCTTCTTTCAGAATCTAAAGGCTTTTCTCAAGCATGGGCTGTTTAAAAGAAAACAACTACTAAATATTAATAACAAAACTAGAGCTCATTGTACTGATGAACTTTAAGGCAGCAAGTCAATTGTGAAATGTTCCAGGAAACCAAACTGTCTTAAGATAGGGTGAAATTTGGTTTCAGGGTGAAAGCTTTCAGCTGTAATTGTAAAATAAAAGGTGAAAATCTGAGATAGGGTAGATAGTTTTATTAAAAAAATTTAAAGGCGAAAAGAGTTCACTGGCTCCTTGCTGTCTCTCACCAGATTGAAGAGCACAATGGCCACGTGTTCACAAACTACCAAGTGAGCATCCGGCAGTCGTGTGAGCACTGCTCCTCCTACATCTGGCCCATGGAGAAGGCCTGTCTGTGCAGTGGTGAGTGACCACACCTCAGGTGTGCAGGCTGCTTGTAACTCGGGCTGCTGCAGGTGGGCCTTGGAGAACAGGCCTAATAGAAAGTGGGTCATTCAAGATGCAAAGTTTTACAGTGTGATTGGGATGTTTGTAACAATTGCTCCTTTCTCTAGTTTGCAAGCTGACTTGTCACAAGAAGTGCATGTCCAAAATCCAGAGCAGCTGTACTTCCTGTGGGAAAAAGGTAAGGCCTGTGGGTCTGGGATGGGGTTCTGTGGTACCATAAGTGGTACATGCAAAATGCTGCCTTTATTTCTCAGTAAATGAGCAGTAAGTGTCCAGGCACTGATAAAAGTTGCTTAGACAGTTCCCTCCTCTCTCTGCATGTAGTCAGGGAGGGGCCCTGCACTTGCAGAAACAGAGCATTCTCCTAAGAGGTGATGCTTGAGCTAATTTAGGAACGCTCCTCTTAGAGTCTGTGTGCAATGTTGGACAAACTGATAAAGAAATCCTGCAGCGTGAACCATAAAAGCTCTTTATTGCTGCAGCTCAGCAAATCTGCCTTATGATCAAAGGCATGTAGCAAGCCAGAATAAAACACCCAGCTTTAGTTTGTGGAAGCATAAGGTAGTTGTAACAGGGAGCCCTGGCATTTCCTAGCTTGGGAACAGGGATTCAGAGTGGGATGACTCCTGTGTCCCCCCAGGGTGAGCAGGACGCGGAGCCGCGGCACTTCGGGGTGTGCGTGAGCGCCCTGACCAGCGAGAGGAACTCGGTGCCCGTGGTCATGGAGAAGCTGCTGGAGTACGTGGAGATGCACGGGCTCTACACAGAAGGCATCTACAGGAAATCAGGATCAGCAAATCGGATGAAGGAGCTGAAGCAGTTGCTGCAAGAAGGTCAGGCAGTGTTGCACTTCATTGCATGCACTTTCAGATAGAAGAGAACTGCAGGCAAAACTGATATCATGCAATGAAATTTCCCTGCAGTTCTCTTCTATCTGAAAGTATCTGTCACTTCTTAGTGTTTAAAAAACAGCTTTTTTGCTGAGTGTGCAGGCTGTATTATTTTTGTTGGCTGTCAAAAGCTTTTTAATACCTTTAAATTAATATCTTTTTAGTACCTTTTTTTTCCCCTTCTGAATTGCCATTTGGATTCTGTGAGCAAAAGATTTTAATGTTTCTAGTCTTATTTCTATGGGGTCTCATTGCAAGCATCAAAGGATTCAACTGCTCTAAATAACACATTTCTTTTCAGACCCAAGCTCAGTGAAACTGGAGAATTACCCCATTCACACCATCACAGGGATCCTTAAGCAGTGGCTGAGGGAATTGCCAGACCCACTGATGACCTCAGCACAGTACAATGATTTTCTCAGAGCTGTAGGTAGGTTTTAAAACCATTCTTGAAACATTTCTTCTTTAACTCATTGTGTCCTTGGGAAAAGAAATTCTTAAGATACTCATACCTGCTAAACAGCTCCTTCCAGTGCACTTACAGCCATGATTTTAGACATTTTACATAAAACACTTTCCAGGGAATTTCTCCTCTACCTTACTCGATCTTGCTTTGGGATTCCTTTTTTATTTTTAATGTGTCACATTCAGTTTTTAGAAAGAGCAGCTGTATGAGCATGTGAATACGTTTCCTTTCAGAAAGGGTTTTTCTTCTTGTTATTCTGAACCAGATCTGGATATCCAGATAATTTAACTTCCTAGATTCTTTTAACTTCAGTGGGATTAAGGCACCCTAGATAGTGTTGGAGGTCTTAGTGTGTCACTTGATGATTGCTAACAGCAGCAGCATCTGAAAATGCAGAATAATTGCAGTGCCAGGTGGGGTGCTTTAACATTCAGTTATAACAGCTGATGAAATGAAATGACAGTAAGACTTAACAGAATTTAGGAATTTTTAGCTTTCCACTAGCCTTGCACAGCAATTACAATCTTGTATTTTCTCTCTTTGTGCAGAACTGCCAGAGAAACAGGAGCAACTCTGTGCCATTTACAGTGTCCTGGAGCAGCTCCCACAAGCAAATCATAATACCTTAGAACGACTCATCTTCCATCTTGTCAAGTAAAGAGTTTAATTTCTTCATTTGTAGAGAAACTGTGATTCTGAATGCTTCTTGGAAGCTTTCTGAAGTGTTGAACACCTCCAGTGTCAGTGTAGGGATTGTGTTGCTGGTTTAGAAATGAAAAGAATTGAAGATGGTAGTTGTGCTCATGAACAGGCATGTGGTTACCTCTACCACCTGGTGTATTTAGATTAAACCAGATAAGAACAACTTTGAAGACAAAGTAGATCTCAAAGCCTTGGTGAATCACCAGGATTTAGACAGAGAGGCTTGTAGTGAAGTGAGGATGAACATCTGCAAATCCCAGGGGCAGGGATAAAGGGTGCTGGTAAAGGGGCTGCTCTTACCCAAGGAACCTGGGGATTTTCCAAACAGCCCTCTGAACATGGGCAAAAGGGATTTTTGAAGAGAAGATGCTGAATCACTAGACATGCTTTTTAGAAGCTACCAGACTGGTGTAACCTGGGTGACTCCATGATCCTTTGATACATGAAATGTTGTCTACTTAGTAGATATGAAATAATTTAAAAGCTTATTTGGACTGCTGTACATACTGAGTATCCAAGAGGCCTCCTTATATGTTATTTGGGAACTCTGGCAAGGTGTGATCAGGGTGTTTGTATTCCAGCAAGGGCTGCTTAAAATCTCTTTTCCTGGCTGTTGAATTTCAGAGTGGCTTTGATAGAAGATGTGAACCGCATGTCCCCCAACGCCTTGGCCATCGTGTTTGCTCCGTGCCTCTTGCGCTGTCCTGATACCGCTGACCCCTTGACCAGCATGAAGGATGTTTCAAAAACAACCATGTAAGTGTTGGCAGTCTGCTGCAAGCAGTGCTTTGGAATGGCATGGATGGTCAGTACCACTACCTGTATTTGCTACAGCTTTATTATATCAAGCTGAGAAGCTGAGGTTCAAGAGTTGTTGAATTCTAGCTCTGCCAGTGCTGTCAGTTTATACACCCTCTTGTTTATACACCCCTCTCAGACCTTCCACCTGTCTCCATTTTATTAAGCATAAAGTAAGAAGATCTGTAAGTCTTAAATATCAGGTTTGTGTTTTACATCAAGAGAATCAATTTTTTGGGGGGCTTGTACACTAATCATCTATTTTGCTGAGGTACAGGGCTTAATAAACAATATGATATAGAATTGAGCTGTCTCCTGCATACTTGGAACCCCTAATGATCTCTTCTGCATTTTTCTTTGAATTGAAGAAGGTTCTGTCCTTGACCCTCTCTGTTTTCCTCACCCTCCAGCAACTCTGGCTGTGAGAGCCCCTCACCATCCTCCCTGCATGGCTGGCCTCACCTCTGCCTCCAATGAAAACAGTTTGAAAAATGACAGTTTTTTGTAACTTCTTACTGATCCCTGGGGCCATAGAGGTGGAGAAGGGCAGTTTGCAGGCTCATTGTGCCTCGGCCAGCCTGTGCCAGCATAGGGACAACAGGTAGAAGCAGCAAGAGGTGTTGGCTGCTGTGGTAATGTCTGTCTGCTCACCAGTGTGTACAGCCAGCATGGGAGGCTCTGGTGATCCCAGGAGGAACATGTGCCATTGCCTGTCACCATTACCTGTCCTGTTGTGCCTGCTGTGTTGGACTCTTCAGTGTTACTGTGCAGTGCTGCCTGTGAGGGATGGGCTGGGACGCTGTGGTCACACTCCAGCCACGTGTGTGTGACAAACACCCGCAGCCACGAGCAGCATCTCATCCCACCATGGCTGTTTCAGATCTTTCATGGTTTGAGGCAGCTCAGTAAGTTCTTGCCTTTCTCACAGGTGTGTAGAGATGCTCATAAAGGAGCAGATAAGGAAGTACAAGATAAAAATGGAAGAAATCAGTCAGCTGGAAGCAGCAGAGAGCTTCGCTTTCCGGCGGCTCTCGTTGCTTCGGCAGAACACGGTGAGTGATGGAGTAAAACACAAACTTCTTGGGGAGGGAGTGCTACTTATCCTGTCCATCCATTCAGTGAGTCAAAAATCAACTGGAAAAAAAAAACTGCCCAAAGCTCTAGGTAGGAGCTAAATATACAGCTGCACTGAAGTTCTGATAAATGAAGGGTGCAGGGGTGGGAATCTGCTTTTGAACTGGTCAGAATCTATTCCCATATAATTCTGCCAGTGGAACTAAGATTGAGTCTCTGACATGGCAAAGGAGTTCCTTCACTCCAGAGATGGCTAATGTGTAAAAATAAGCTGCATTTTAATAGGGCAAATAAACTTATTCTTTGTTTTTGTTGTATTGATTAATAAAAATCAAACTGTGTCTGATCAGAGGCTGCGTATAGTGAATTTGGTCTTCATCTCTCTCTAGCTCTGGCCTATAAAACTTGGGTTCTCTTCCCCTTACGAGGGGAAGCTGGTATGTACAACTGCCTGACTCCAGTGCATGGGTTTTTCTTACGGTGCTATTGCATGACTAAAATACTTACACATGTTATAACTCAGTTTTAAACATTCTTTTGGGCAGTGAAGACTGCATGTACTGGTGCAACTTCCTCCCCAGACTGCATGCAGGGCTGCTGGCCTGTTCTGTTATCACCTGGTATTTTATAGACACTATGTAACTTACATTGGATGTAATAATATTACTCATTAAGTGACTACTAAAACTAAGCTGAGCCTGACAGATCAAAAAAGGTAACAAAATCCTGGAAATCAGGTGAATAGGAAATTTCCTCTTAATTTTTGAAACATTTATGTGGGTAACTAACAGCTCTTCATCAATTCCATCAGCCTTTCCTTTGACCTACTCATTGATCTTCCACTCTGAAACTTGCAGATGGGTGCAGCTGCTTGTGATTGACAAGTGTTACATGTGCATCTGTCTTGCAGAGTAAAAGCTCTCAGGTCAAAGGAAATGACAGTGGCACCTCAGAGCTGGACTCGGTGCATGAAGAGGAGGACGTTTCTGAAGCCAACAACCGGGAGAAGGAGATCCTCATTGATCGGCTACAGTCAATAAAAGAAGAAAAGTAAGTCCCCTTTACCTGGGTAGGCCATGCCCTTTGCACTTGGAGGCAACACAGGTAGTAAAGCAGGATATACCTTTTGCCCAAAAGGATCTAACTCTGTTTTGTAGGCCTTTATGAGGGGAAAAAGGAAAATACAAAGCACTAGCTGAGAGAAAATACCATGAGCATTAATAGTTAATGCCTACATGCTTTACCTCTGAACATGAGCTGCATAGAGTTGCTTGTGTCAGAGGTGCTGCAGCCTGTGTTTGATGCAGGGAGGACATCACTTACCGTTTACCTGAGCTTGACCAGCGAGGCTCTGACGAGGAAAACGTGGACTCAGAGACCTCTGCGAGCACCGAGAGCCTGCTGGAGGACAAAGCAGGCAGGATGGATACCGAAGGTCAGTATTAAGGTAGTATGTGCTTTTTTTATTCTACATCTTTCTGCCTACAGCCAGGTGACCAAACGTTATCTGGTCACAGTGGCTCGTATCGAGTTACATTTCAGGCCTGCTATCAGTCTCTAAGTATCTTGTTTCTTTAAAGCAATTATTGGATTACACTGCCGTGCTCAGAGCTGCAGCGTGCCTGCCAAAGACATTTGCAAAGTGCCTTCTCTCCCGCAAACCTCTTCAAATTCTTACTCTGCATCCCTGGCTTCAAGGCGCAGATACTCCTTAACGCTGTCCAAGATTAAAGTGCCCCGTCGAACTCCAGTGATGCCAACAGCAAACATAAAAATTCCTCCCGGGATGTTCAAATGTACAGAATCCCAGCACGAGGTTTTTGCTAAGGAAGAGTCTCAGAGGGTGCAGCGGAGGGAGCAGCCAGCGAGGAGGACTGACAGCATCCACTCGGTGTACATTGCACAAGGGTCTGCACTGGCCCACGCTCAGGAACTCGGGGACGAATACGAACCCACAGCAAAACTCAAACGCAGGTTCTCGGACCCTTACTCTCACATTCCCTGTGCAGAGAAGTGAAATTCTTCAGCTCTCTGGACTCTTCTTGGAAGTTGACCACAGCTTTGGCTTTAACCCTTTGAAGGCTGTGAAACTTGTTCATGGTCTTCTAAGTGGCTGCGGGGAAGGCAGCCTGGAAATGAACAGTACTGTAAGGGTTAAGCAAGGTTGTTTAAAGCAAATACTCTCCACTTTAAATTAAAACCTTGCAAAGAAAGTAAAACTTAATGTTGAATAAAATACATGGGTTGAGTGTACAGGAAACAAGCCCCCCATTCCGCAGCCGTGCCTTTTCCATTTGCCTTACAATGGACTCTCATGGGACCAACAGTGAGTTTAGGTCAATGTGTGTTGCCTTAATATTTTGTATGATTTTATGACAATTTTCTCTATGGTTTACAGAACTGTTAATGTGGTAATAGCCTTAACTGAGACCAACATGTATAAAAACGTTTATTAAAAATTGCACTTTTAAAAAATACATGTGGTAGTTGTTCGATGTACGTCTCACAAGGAATTTAATCCGAAGGAAGCCTTTAATCCCGTTACTGTTTTTATGGAGTACTGATAAAGAACGGGGAAACGGGAAGCACTGACGCGGCAGTGGTGTCACCGGGGCGGATTTTGGTGCTGTTGGAGCAAAGGCGGAGCTGCCGTGCTGGGTGCGCTGTGCGGAGCCGCCTCACCTGTGAGCGGGGACACACCTGAGGGCGAGGAGCGATCCCCCATCAGCGCCGTGAGGCCGCGGCCGTGCCCGGCCCCTCAGGGCGCTGCGCCATGTTGGAGTGAGGGAAGAGCTCAGCTCAGCCACAGCAGCAGCCACGGCGCTGCCGCAGCGGCCCCGAGCCGCAGCTGCCTCTGTACCCGTGAGCGGGCGTTGAGTTTGGAGTAATTTGGGAGAGTTTTTTGGGGTTATCAGTACTCCATAAAAACAGTAACGGGATTAAAGGCTTCCTTCGGATTAAATTCCTTGTGAGACGTACATCGAACAACTACCA
>JAHLSL010000257.1:570918-581980 GCA_025920805.1 Petroica traversi | reverse complement strand
TGGAGAAGGTGAGGCCGCCGTGCCCCCTCTGCCCCGCAGCACCGCGCCCGCCCCTCAGGAACCGAGATGGGGAGCGCTGCGGTGTTAAACCCGCAGCCTTTGCCAGACAGGTGTTTCTCCTTTATGCTTAAAGTCTTGTTTTTGCCCTCAGTACGTGGCTGCTCTGGAGGACATGCTCCGGGAGCTGAAGAAGCAGTCCAGGTGAGCGCCCTGAGCCCTTGAGTGCTCGTTGCGGGTTTGTGCTTCAAGGAAAACGCCTTCGGGTTGTGCCAGGGCAGGTTCAGGTTGGACACCAGGAGAAATTCCTTCAGTGAAAGTGGTGAAACACTGGAATGGGCTGCCCAGGGAAATGGAGGCACCATCCCTGGAAGTGTTCAAAAAAGAGCAGATGTGGCACTTTGCAATATGGTTTAGTGGGAGTGAGGTGATTCAGTCAAAAGTTGGATTTGATGATCTTGGAGGTCTTTTCCAACATTAATGACACTGTGATTCGATAGTCTCTTACCTCTAAGTCAGCCATAACCCACAGACACCACAGCAATGTGTGCTTCCCTGTGGAAATACCTGTGCCCTGAGCCCTCTCTCCCTTGAAAAGGTGATTTGCAGAGGGTTGCAAGTGTATTCCCAACCTGGGGCTGTTTCTGCTTCTTTGAAGAACTATGTGGATTTGGTTTTCTTTTTTATTTTGAAAAGTTGAACGTGAGGAAATGCCAATAACTTTTGGCTTTTATTTTATTATCTTTCAATTCCAATAGCAAGCCAGCCCCAGAACTGCTGAATGAATACTCTCGCAAAGTGGACTTCCTAAAGGGACTCCTAGAAGCTGAAAAATTGGTAAGATCTCCCAGTTCAGCTTGAAAACACTTCAGTATTCTGTGTTTATATTCACCTGTTGCCTGGTTCCTATGTTTGCTTTTATCTTGCATCTCAAAATAACAGTTGTTAAAATCTTATTGGGCAGTCCTTGTGAAAGCCTGAATAAATATATTGGATTCATATTTTGTTACAAGGAGATATTGTATGAAACTTCAGAAGCAAAGTATACATTGCCTACATCTTTCTCACTCCTTTGCTGTGAGAGGCCAGGGCAGGTACTGTCCCTCAGGCCTCACACCTCCCTGGGATGGTCCCAGGTGCATCTGGAGAGCTGTAAAAGGCCAATAAGCTGGGTTTTAGCCAGTGGGGTGCAGTCAGTGCTGCTCTTCAGGCTGACTTCACTGTGGGGTTGCACCCCCATCCCTGTGGGTCACACCCCAGGTGCCTCACACTGCACAGTGTCACATCCTTGACTGTTCACTGCTTCTCCCCACTCCCAGTCTTCATCCACGGAGAAGGCTCTGGCAAACCAGTTCCTGGCCCCGGGGCGCACGCCCACGACAGCCAAGGAGAGAACCCCGGCCACCAAAACCGTCCATCTGCAGACCAAGGCGCGCTGCACGGGCCAGATGAGGAGTGAGCTGCTTGGCACAGTACGTCCAGTGCTGCTGCTGTGTGTGACACAGCACGTTCAGATTGTCCTGGTGTGTTCAGCAGTGTCTGAGACGTGGCCCACACTGGGTGGGGAGCCTTTTCTCTAAATCCTGGGCGTGGGCACTCTGCCAGGCCTGCAGGGCTGTCCTTTGTCACTGACCCTTTGTAATCTGCTGGTTTTGTTCTCTTTCTCCCCCCAGGACCCCCTGGCTGCTGATGGTAAGTGTAAACTGTTGTTTCCTCTAACTGTATTTGACCTAAGTCTTATAGGGAGGGGAAGAGGGAGGTCAGGTGTTCAAGATTTCCCAAAGTGTACTTTTAATTTAGTGCCTCACTCCTTTTCAAGACAGCAGATTTTAAAAACAAACTAAACCAGAAACCCTGACAGATGAAGGCAGAAGTGTTATTATCAATGGTGGCAGGGACTTGCAGGAAGCTCTTTTTGTAGCATTCATGCAGAAACAGACATTCTAATTACAGAATTAGCAGGGACAATTTATTGTTGCTCCTGTTCCCTTCTGCTCTGAGCAAATCATGTGATCCTGGGTGCTTTGAGTAGGTGTTGTTCAGTTCCTCTGGAATACACAGCCATGTTATTCACGTAGGGAACTGGGAGGAATTAATTTGAGATTTCCATGGCTACCGTTAGAGCAGCTGGAGCTGGGCCAATCTAACGTGTCCTGAAAGAACACCGAGGCACACGGGCTGAAACCCTGCCCTCAGGGAAGTGATTCAGCTGGGGTTTTTCCCCTCTTTTGATGCTGGGTGTCCTCTTTTCCCTGCAGAGAGCAGGTAGGCATTTGGCACCCATATTCCTTGGAGTAGAGGCTAAGTAGGATTTGGATACCCAGAAATCCCTTACAGGAGACTTGTTTTTTCAGCCTGTGATTACATGGGAATTCATAACATGCTAAACACAATTTTTTTTTCCAGATTCTGGAGAATTGAGCATAAGGAAGCGAAAGTAAGTCAAGATTTCTCATTGCAGGGCTCAGTTTTTTGGGAACTGTTTTCCCAATGACCTTTAAATCCCAGATATGCTTTAAATTGGGTGAAATGTCTGCTGGTAGAAACCAAACTATAATGTCTTCAGCTGGCTTAAGGGGCCTTATTGTTTTGTAGAGATGTAAAACCTGGGGAAGTCTTGGGAGATTGACCCACAAGGAAGTGTAAATCCCTTTTTATCCCCTTGTGCTCTTGCAGAGGCCTCCCTTCAGACGAGAAGCAGTCAGCAGTGGAGCTGGATGCTGTGCTGCAGCACCACCAGGACATGCAGGAGAAGCTGGCTGAGGAAATGCTCAGCCTGGCTCGCAGCCTCAAAAACAACACTCTGGCTGCCCAGAACGTGATCAAACAGGACAACCAGGTAGTGCATGTTGGGCTGTGACCCCTCAGTTTTGCAACCCACAAGGTTCAAGTGCTGATGTGTGAAATCCTGTAGCTTGATTCCTGGTGGGATTGGAGTGGGAAGGCTGGGGCAACACCTGCCTGCTGCTGTCTGCTGTTGAACCTTTTCACTGTTGGAGGAAGCTGCCAGGCCTGGCAGCTGTGAGGCTGACACTGTTTGCTCTCTGTGCTCCACAGACACTGTCCCACTCCCTCAGGATGGCAGACCAGAACTTTGAGAAGCTCAAGGACGAGTCCGACCGCCTGGAACAGCACGCCAAGAAATCTGTCAACTGGCTGCTGTGGATAATGCTAATTGTAGTTTGTTTTATATTCATCAGCATGATTCTCTTCATCAGGATTTTCCCCAAACTGAGATGATTCTGTTTCATTTTATTCTAAGCTGCCTGCAGTACAGAGGGAAAGCTCAGCTGGTGTGGGAACTGTCAGGGTCAGTGTCCTCAAAGATGCTGTGCAAGGCCTACCTTGCATCTCCTCCCTGTGCAGGCAGTGCAGGGTTTCCTGAGGAAGGCTTTTCCACACTTGGATACTTGTTTATTTGGTGGCTACTGTTGCCTCTTGAGGGGAGAGCTGAGGTAATGATGAGAATTTACACTGAGCTGCTAACAAGTTTTTTAGTGGATAAATACAGTAATTTTTAATGTGGTTGCAACAAATGTTATGACTTCTAAACGGCATTTAGTCAATGCAAATTTAAATAACAGTTGAAGTCTTACACTCTTTCCTGTCTTCACAGCTTTTCTGTACTGACCTAGGAGCTTGCTGCCAACAGGATATTTAATTTGAGTTCTGTATACACACAGCTGCAGGTGTAGGAAGAGAATTTTGCTGTTCAGGTGCTTGCCTGGCTCAGATTCAGAGTATCAACAGGTAAAACTCTTCTCAGGCTCATCTTTTTCCCAGATGAGTATTTGGGACTTAGGACTTCACCGTCCTCTCCAGTTTGGACTTATTACAGGACTGGAGCTGCAGTGTTTGCTTCCATTTTGTGCGTGCAGATGTTCTCATTTTTCATTGTTGTGTCGATGCTGTTGCATGAAGGAAACACTGTGACCCTGCCACCTTCCAACTGTACACACAGGGCTGCAGGTGGCACAGACCTCACCTGTGCAAACATGTTTGCACTGGAAGATGAGGGCAAAGGAAGGTGGTGTCTTCAAGATGGAAATAGTAATTTTAAAAATATTCAGCCTTTGTTTTTGAGCAAATTATTACTGTTAAGTGTTGTCTTAAGAGTTCACTAAAATAAAACAGAGAAAAAATAAACTAGTATTTTTTAAATATTAGTTTGAGTAGGTGTTGTTCAGTTGTTCAGCACTGCTACTTCTGGAAAAACAGCTGGAGGCTGCAGTAAAGCAGGGTTTTGTGACAGCCTGAGAGGCTCTGTAGGTGCTTGTGATAAGCTGAAAACAAACCCTTCTGCATCTGCTGGTCAGTGTTCAGGTGTGTCCCATGGAGGAGGTGATGGGCAGCAGGTGACCCTGGCTGTGCTTTGGTCTGGAACCAAACCAGGGGGTGTGCCAGGCCTGGCTGCTGACCCATGGGCCAGGGGATGGTGGAGGAAGAACTTTGTCACAATTAGGAACATCCAGCTTTGAACAGATCCCAAGGCACCAGGCTCTGTGTCAGAGCTGGGCTCTCTTCTGTACAAACCAATCTCTGGTAATGAGGACAGTTAACATTTGTTACACTAAGTATTTCTGTTCATTTATCAGGATATTTGCAATGTAGTATGCCACTCATGAATTATCAAATGAATAATTATATTAGGAGGTAGAGCTTTTAATTCCAGCTACTCAGATATCTGTGATATACTCCTTCTGTTCAACCTACCTTGAATTTAGAAAAGTTTATAGTTGTAGCAATCTATTTATGGACATTTCCAATTTCCTCAGTTGTTTCTCTTCAGCTGTATGTAATGTTTGACATTTCACTGTGCTTCATTAGTCAATGCCGTGTCACCAAATTATTTTTCAATTCTAATTGTTTACTACTTTCCCTGGAGGCATTGCAGTGCTCAGCTCTTCTCTTAGAGGCTGAATGTGATGCTAGGATGGTTTTGTGTGTGAGATTTTGGGATGCAACGGCAATGCTTTATCATCCATAACATTGTCCTCTTTATTACTTGAAATAAATTATTTTTTCCTAGCTTGCAAAAGATCTGGTGCATCATTGCAGACAAGTTTAAAACTGAATTTTGCTATCAGCAAAATGGGTTGCCTATAAACTTTTGGCACTTATAAATTAGGAAATTTTCAATTGGAAAGACATGAAAGGGAACTGCTAGTGATAGCTTGTCTCCAAGAAAACATCCACCCTTCCAAGTCCCAGGTACTGATTTACAAAGAAGCCTGCATGGAGTGAGTTCAGAAACCACTTAACTTTGGACCATTGAGATTTCATGGGTGTTTGTTATTTTGAATGAACGGCCAGGATTGAACCCTGTATCACCTTTTGTTATCTCCAGAAGCCGTTGAGCACTGAGCCTCTGCTTCCTGGGGCTCGTTCCCAGGTGGAAGAATGTTCCCTTCTTCCCCCAAGCCAACGGATCCACACAAAGGCTGGGTTGTTGTCTTTGCTTTTCTCGAGTTCATTTAGCAATTGGAGTCATTCAACACCACTTTGGAGATGGGAACCGGTGCTATTTAGAATAAACAATGACTCAGGGCTTTGTGACATTTCCCAGATGAATGACAGTTTTTATTTTTGACTGACCTGGGGGGGTGGTGGATGCTCTGCTGCTCCAGCCCTCAGCTCCATTTCGTGGTGCAGGGCTCTGATGTGCAGCTCTCCACAGAATAATGTTATGTATAGAAATCGCCTTCTGTGAGAGTTGCTTAACTCTCCCAAAAGCTTGGTAAATCCAGATGGGGAGATGTTTATCAGGCACAAGGCTGGGCCTTGCTTGGCTTCTTGGCAGACTACTTGCTTGAGACAGCTAGGAAAATTAAATCAAAAATCTCTTTCGGAGGCTTGGGTCATGTCAGGCCAGTGGATGCACCAATTCAGTCTGGCAGCAGCAGCTCTGGGTCAATCTTTCTGGCAAACACCCTTTGTGGCAGAGACTCCTGTGTTATAATGCTCAGCGTTTGAACAGTGTCCTTGTCACAGGAAGGTTGGATGTGCTGGAAGGATCATTCACAGGCTCTTGGTGAGGGTGCAGGAATGGTAGAACACTGGATACGATGGCTCCTGTGGTTGGGCAGTTCCAAGTTTGGGAACATGTTCCCTTGGGTTTCCCTTGGGTGCATCAGACTTGAGAGGCTGTGAGCAGCTTCCCCAAACTGGCAGCTCTTCTGCCAAAAGGAATATCCTTTCAAGAGTGAAAGGAGGGAGTGGGCAGAGCAGGGCTCTGCTCCCAACTGCGCCCTGTGTGACACCAAGTGTTATTCTCTTCTCACTGTCTGCTGTAAACCTGCCATGAAACCTCAGAATCGAGTCTTATGATTTATAGTTGCAATTTAGTTTCTTTTACAAAAGAAATTCCTCCCTGAGAGGGTAGGGAGGCCCTGGCACAGGGTGCCCAGAGCAGCTGTGGCTGCCCCTGGATCCCTGGCAGTGCCCAAGGCCAGGTTGGATGGGGCTTGAAGAATCCTGGGATAGTGGGAGGTGTCCCTGCCACGGCAGGGATGGGATGAGCTTTAAGATCCTTCCAGCCCAAACCATTTTGGGATTCTGTGAATCATAAAAACTGTGATGACAGTGCTACAGCAGCTCGGAACAGTTACTCAAATGTCGTGGTTTGCAGCAGAATTCCCGATGTAACTCCCGAGTCCCAGGGCCTGGCATGGGGCTGGCTGGGAGCTGCTGTCCTGACCTGCCCCACTGCTGGGAACCCGTGTGCACTCGCCGTGTGTCCCACTGAACGGGAGTGACATTAAACCCCAACTAAATCAATACCACCTGTCACATGATGCCACCGTGACATTTCTGGCATGAGCGCTCCCTCTAATAGGAGCTCGGAGTGGGAAGCAGCAGCAGTTAGTGAATAATGGATCAGATACGCCTGATTTGTAACATTTACAGAGGGAGGGCGTGTCTCCCAGCGACAGATCAAACCGGTTATCAAACGGGAACTGGGAGTTCTGGCTCGTCCAAAATGCAAACCCTGGGCAGCGTGGAGCGCAGAGCCGGGGTTTGTGAACCCCTGGTCTTGCCCAGAGCACCAGCTCTCCCTCCAAATTAGACTCTGGATCAACAAAAACAGGCATTAGTGTCAGGAAATAACCAAAGAAGGAGGGGCTGGGGGTGAGCTGTGGATCAGAACTGGTGCAGCCGGTGGCTGGGCTGGGGGCAGTGACGCGGCTGCGGCCGCTGCCCTGCACGTGGTGGCAGATGGAGAGCAGGGAGCCTGGCAGCAGGATCTGCAAAGCACACCTGGGGCTGCCTGAGGGGAGCAGAAGCTGCAGGGAAGGATGGAGGATGAGGGTGAGGAGGCTCAGGGGGGCTGAAGGTCACATCTGGCTGGCTGTGACATCTGGGCCCTGCTGGTCAGACCCAGGTTGGGAACACTGACAGGACTTTGATTCTTTCAAGCTGAAAGCTTTGAGGATGAGTTAGAACAAAAATATTCTGACAAGGAATTAAAAATAAGTCGAATATTGCGTCTGCCTCTGTGACATCCAAAAATCAAACTGGACAAAGAAAAGTTAAAATGAGGCAGTGCTGCAGTTGGCCATGGAGATCTGGAATTTGCATCCTTCATCTCCAGGGTCTTTGACCTGCATGAAGCAGAGAGATGCTCTCTGCCTTTTTCGCCCTGGCCAAAATTTGTATTTGCTCATGTAACAATGGAATTATCCAGAAGGATCTGACAGTGTTTCCTGTTTCAACAGTAAAAAGCTGAGACTTCAGTCCTTAGCACATAAAGTGACCGGATCTCCATCCTCTGGGCCTTCTCACCAAGAAAAGTCACTTATCGGATTTGGTGTGGACGGAAGGAAGGGTAAGAAAGGAACTCTGTCAATCCATGACGTGAAATATTTTATATTAAGAGATTTGGCAAATGGTTCTTTGTGACTTTAAACAGGATGAGATAATTTTCCAAGGTCAGCTCTCCTTACTCTCAGTTTCAGGTTTAGTCACTGAGAAGTCAATCCCGTAAACCTTGGCAGCAACATCCTGCCAGTGATGCAGAGACGTGGCTTTTGTTGGCTTCAACAGCAACTCTGCTGCATCTTCAAAGGGCAGGAGGCTGCATAACGTGCAAATTGCCTGGTGAGAAATGTGTGAGCAGGAAAGAGTGCCTGGCAAATCAATAAAAACACAGCAACCCAAGCCATGGGGTAACTCTTTACCCAGGCAGTTGCAACCTGTTGTTAAGAGAAGTCCACAGTGAACTGGTGGAGCAGAAGGTGGGAATTCTGGCCTCAGCTCAGCCTCCAGGCTGCTCTGTGGCTTTGGCTCCTGAACTGGTTTTCAAGCAGATTAGTTCTTAAAACAGAATTGGTACCAATGATCTTTCTTGGTGAGTCAGCTGCTCCAATGCTCCTTTTGGGCACAAATTTTGTGTTTCTTGACTACTCCCAGTCTGGTTAATTAGTGAGGATTTATTAATTTGTATGGCAACATTTAATGCATTTAATATATTTTATTTGTATGGCTAAAGACACACAGGCTGAAACACACCCACATGTGTTTTGTTCCAGTATATAGAGAGAAAGATGTGCTTGGTTTTCAAGGTGTGAAGCTTTCAGCAAGCTCCCTGTTTTGGTGCTTGGGAGCTGAGCTGGATACTCTCTACACATGCACTTGTTTCAGCACCAGGATGTCACTGCTGCCACATTCCAGCTGCTTTACAAAGTCGTTGTCCCTACTTGTTTGTGCAAACGAGGTTCCTGCTCCAGGGATGGGTTTCCAAGGACTTCAGTTCTGAGCTGCAGGAGGGATCTGTAGGGAAGTTGGCACACTTAGGCTGGTTTGATGTGGAAGCATCTGTAGGACAGAGAGGCAGATTTTGCACAAGGGCCTGGAGAGACAGGACACAGGGAATGGCTTCCAGTGCCAGTGGGCTGGGATGGATGGGATATTGGGCAGGAATTGTTCTCTGTGAGGGTGGGCAGGCCCTGGCAGAGGGTGCCCAGAGCAGCTGTGGCTGCCCCTGGATCCCTGGCAGTGCCCAAGGCCAGGTTGGATGGGGCTTGAAGAATCCTGGGATAGTGGAAGGTGTCCCTGCCCAAGGCAGGGGTGGGATGGTCTCTAAGGCCCCTTCCAAACCAAACCATTCCATGATTAAGTAAGGAATGGATCAAATCAAAACACATAAATCTTTGTAGGGTCAAATAGATGGAGATGCCCTATTGCAAGTCTCTCTGTATTTATTTTCTTAGGAGGATTCAGATCTGAACCCCCATGGTTTGTGATTGTCACAGTTCATAGCAGACACTTATCCCTGCTTACTTCCAAGTTATTTTAACTAAACCATAAAACATCTGTGGAGGAGAGAAAGAATTGTGTCTGTTACCAATATTTGATATATCAAATTGGTGATTTTAGTAGCTTCTTCAATCAGGAATTAAAGAAGAGCCTGCATTGCAGCTATTAGAAAAAAAAAAAAAAAAGAGTAAGCAGGTGTTGGCTTAGTTTCTTAGCGCCCACATTGCTCCTGTTGGTTTATCTGATTGCAAACCAAGTGCACTGTAGCATGATGAATATGTAGCAGTGAATGTATGGGAAGGATGCTGGAAAGGTTGCACCCTGATGTTCTTAATCAGTAATTAGAAACTAAAAATAGTATTTTAAGGAAAGATAATAAATCTGTAGCCTTTAATCCCCATGTGCCAATGTGTAAGCTGATATCATTATTACATGGAAGGCAATGAGAACATAAGTGAGTAAGCAAGAGCAGGTTGCTGTTACAGTCACAGGATAAATTCCTCACAGCCCCAGCCATCCAGGTGATGTTTGGCTCTGTCTGTTTTATGCAAAGTCTACAGTCATAAAACAGGTTAATTTGCAAGCAGAGAATGCATACTTTTGTTGTTTATTTCCATTCCTTACCTGCCCTTACTTCCCAAAGCATTCTGGAATGAGTGGGGTTCTGAGTCTCTCTGGACTTGTCAGCTCGAGGCAGCAGCATGGATTTGGGGAAAAAAGGGCAGAAATGAGGGAAATGCCTTCCCATGACTGTGGTTCTGACGCACCAATGGGCTGAGTAACAGCTCCTGTGCTGTGCAGACACACATCTGCTGTGCTGATGACAGAGAAAGCATCCCCACTTAAGCAGAGCCTTTCATCTCAGCATTTAAATAGTCTGCAAATGCCAAGATGTAGTTATTGTTGCACAGGTACCATCCCAGCTAATCCTGCTTACGCTGGTCGAATCAGGCCGCCAGCCTTGCCCTGTCCAACAGGGAAACCTCAAACAACGTCAGGCAGTGAATCACACCAAACAGAGCTGTGATTTCACTGACCAGCCCTCCTCTCATTCACTCTGTGTCACGTCCCTGGGACAACTGCAGTGATTCTTTACCTGGAAAAGCAACATAAAGTGTTTTAAATGAGGTAAACTCATAGTGCAGTTCAGTGTCCAGACAAAGGGGCTGAGGCACAGAGACCTGCTAGTCACCACTGGCCTGCCCAGGGCCCTTAATGCCATGCAGAAGTGAGAGATCTGTTGTAAGCTAAAGATGGTGGTATAAAAATTGTAAAGAATGTCTATTTGCCGAGCATTTTTGAATTAAAAAAGGCTTTATTCCAGCAGTTTATAACTCATTTGTCTTGCAGAAATGGCTGAAAGCAGGAGCCAGATAAAATTACTGGAAGTTGCCAGGAAACGTACTGTCATGGCTTAGTGTGAGTGCAGCGCAGAGATGATTAAAAAAGGCACCAAATGGTGAATCCCACTGGAAAAGGAACCCAAAATTTGCAATGGCTCTTTAGGCTCCATGATACTGAAAGCAGTGGCAGTGGTAGGCAGGATCCTCATCCCAAGCTCTGTCCAGCTCTGGGGCAATTCACCCTTTCTGAGAGGAGGAGGAGAGGGACACGGGCACAGGCAGGGCAGCAGCCCCACTCCCAGCCTGGGCTGGCAGCACTGGGGACAGTGAGACAGAATCCCAGAATGGTTTGGGTTGGGAGGGGCCCTTCGGGACTATCTCGTTCTATCCCCCTTCTCCCAGCCCTTTCCAGCCTGGCCTTGGGCACTGCCAGGGATCCAGGGGCAGCCACAGCTGCTCTGGGCACC
>JAHLSL010000257.1:537398-570518 GCA_025920805.1 Petroica traversi | reverse complement strand
CGGGGGCCGCGCCCGGGGCAGGCGAGGAAAGGGCACGGGCCCCTCTCCGCTGCCGCTCCCCGGGTCCTTCCATGGACCCTTCCCCCGGCCCTTCCCCGATTTCTCCCCGGGTCCCCTGCTCAGTCCCCTCCCCGGGCCCTGCCAGGGTCTCTTCCTCGGTCCCCTCCCCGGTTCCTTTCTCGGACTCTTCTCCGGCCCCTTCCCTGGGTCCCTTCCCCCGATCCACTCCCCGGTCCCTTCCCCGATTCTTTCCCGTGTGCCGTTCCCAGGTCCCTTCCCGTGTCCGTTTCCCAGGTTGCTTTCCCGGGTCCCTTCCTGGCTGCCCTCCCCGTTCCCTCCCAGTCCCTTCTCGGGTCCCTTCTCCGATCCCTTCCCCGGTGCCCTCCCCGGGTCCCCTCCCCGGTCCCCTCCCCAGCCCTCTGCCCCCGCCGCTCCTCGGCTGCCTCAGAACCAGCTCCGGTTTCAGGAGGGTTTAGTGTGGCCAGACGCGGAGGTTTTGTCTTTAACCACTTTTAGGTAGTGTGCCAAATCCACAGGTATTAAGATGGGAGAGCTCCGGGGGGAGGCTCTGTGTGTACACAGGGGCTTGTAAAGTACAAGGCACGGGTATAAAGATGTTGTGTTGGAGGTCACAAGCTTGTTAAAGCCACGGCTGGCTCGAGGTTAAGCCTTACGAGCTGTTTTCATGGGTTACGTTAAATAAACTTGCTCAGGAAATCCTTTTAATGACAGGTTCTTTAATTTTGGGCGATTCTAACAAATTTTTTTGACAAAAGGAAAATATTTATTTAAAGACAGCTGACTGGATCCGTGGATTTTGTCTCCCATAGACAATCTGCCTGTTGGCTTTCCCATCAGAAAAGGCAAGAGCAAGAGAATGAGTTCAAGTATAGAGAATCTGTGATGGACATTATTGGGATATACACAGGATTCATGGAGTAAAGCAGGATGTTGCTGTAAGACAGCCTCTTTTCCAGCAATAGGACAAGTCACATATTTCAGAAATAACCAAATTTCTCCCCCCGTACATTTTTTTTACATTTGAAACTTTACAAGAGGCCGGTGATACTGTGTTACCTCGGAGGGTCAGTCCCAGCTGCTGTGGGCAGACCTGCCCGCCTCCAACAGAGATGGAAAAGGCAGTTGACAGATAGCACTAATAATAAATAAATACGTGTGCAACTGGAGTCCAGCAGTTCCTAATTTGAAAACACTATTATTACTGCCACGGCCCAACCTGTGATTTGGTTATTTATTTAAATCGTGTTTGCTTTTTGGGGTTCAAGCGTGTTTATGTTCTAAACTCCCTGATCTTTGCTGTTACAGCACGGTAGGAAAATGTACTCTTGAGTTCATGGATGGAGGAACAGGGGCACACGACAGCAAAGCAAAGCCTGGGCTGGAACATTTCCATATCATTTATACAGTGCAAATACTTCATGAAGTATTTTACAGGCAATTGGGACCATCAGGGCCCCGATCTGAAAGGTTTTCAGCTGCTGGGGTGTTTGGTTCTGCTTTCTGGGTGCTTGGCTGTGTTTTCTGGGAACGGTGAGGTCACGGAGCACCACGGTGGGGATGGAAAACAACGCGGGGCCGGCACCGGGCAGGCTCGGGGGGGAAACGCACGTACGGAGTTGCATAAGCAAACAAGTTGTTCCCTGAGCAACGGGTCTGATGGAGGCAGCTTTCTTGGAGATCTGTGCCCTGTGTTCCCACAGACAGTGACGCTGCTCTCCAGTGACAATATTCCAGTATTCCCCCATCCTTTCCTTGTGCCCCGTGCATTTCTCTCCCCTTTGGTGCCTTTAGGCAGTGGTGGGGGCAAGCAGCAGGAGGTGGAGGTGGAGGTGGTTCAGGAGATAAATGGTAAAGTTCACATTTACGTCCAGATTATGAGTTTTTCCTCCTCGATCCATCCCATTTCCTAAATATTCCTAAATATTTTAGGAATACTTCATGTGAGAGCACTCTTCCTCTCTTACTTGTTGCTAAAGGTGGTTGGTGAGTTGGGAAATTACTGACAGAAGTAGAAAGCAAGGGTTAAGGAAAGAGGGCTTGACCTGTGCATAAAATGAAGATCCATATATCTTGTTTTGGGAAGAAAGACAGGTTTGTGTCTTTCTTTTAATCATGGTGTAAACACAATGCAACTTCTTGGAATAAATCTCACACATGACTCATGCCTGTCAGTTCATTCTGGTATTTGGGGTGGGATTTACCTCACCTAGTTTTAGGCATCTGCTAATGGAGCAGCTTACTTTGGGCTCCTTTTCTGGTTAACAGAAAACTGATCAATGCATAGGAGGTGAGAGAACTCTCCCTCCTCGTCTGAAATCTTCCCCTAGATTTAGGAGATGCTCCATTACCTGCTGCTGATCCTGGAGCTGGGAATGCAGTTGAGAGGTCTCCACCTAAGTTGTCCTGTGGGACAAATTTCACTGTGTGTTGCTTTAGTAACACACTTATAAAATAGGCTGGTTCTTAGTTAGCATTATATCTGGCTGATACAGATATTTTTGTGCTCGCAAACTCATTAAGAAACTGTTCCCTTGTCCCACCTCGAGCCTGTGTTAATTTTTGATGTTGAGAGACTTAGTCTAGAATGAAGTTTTGCTCCTGGGAGAATAAAGTAGGAAAAGTGAGTGCAGAAGGGCAGGGCTGTAGCAAACCCAGGCCCCAGCGTGTCCTGTCCCTTTTTTGGGGGGAGAGGCAGCAGAGTGGCTGTCTCTGAACTGTGCAAAACCCCAGAGCTCCCTGGAGGTCGATGTTGGGGTGACTGCCTTGTGGAATATAAATGCTGTTGATCTGGGCAAGGTGTAGGACCTGTTCCTGCTGCCTTTGGAGCAGGGAGGATCCTCAGGTGTGGCAGCCCCGGCCCCGCCGTTACCCCGAGTGCCCCCGGTGCTCCCGGGCTGCTGCCACCCCAGGGCTACTCCCTCTGCCTGGAAATGGGGCAGGATGAGTTGTCTTTGCTGTTTAGGTTGTGAATCAAATGAGGGGAGTAAAGGACAGCCCAAAGCAGGCTTTAAAGGCCAGGCTGTGAGGGGTTTGCCTCAGTTCAGCAGCAGCAGCTTGAGCAGTGAGAAGCACCTGAGATGTTCCCTGAGGGGCTGGGGGTTTATAGGGTCACATTTAGGAGTCCATATCCAGTTTGCTCAGACTGAGGTATCTGAGGCGCAGAACTGAGGTTTAAAAATCTGTATTTCACAATTAGATGGTTTTTATGTTTATTAAACAATTGCTGCAGTAGGCTGGAAGCTGTTGCACTGTCCTTCTCACTATCCTGTCACCAGGATGTTGTCCTGCCTCAGCAGTTATCCCAAGAAACACCCAGAAGACCTTTTCCCAATTTCCTAAAAATTTTCTAAAAAAATTATCCTTACGTAGAATTGCAACGCTTTTGACCCAACCCCAGCAAGTGCAATTTTTCTGCAAAAATTTGTTTATTCAGAAGGCAGCAAACACTACAAAAAAAGCAGAATTAACTAATAGTTACCTCAAATGGTTGGTGATCCTTCTGTGCCAGATTACGCCGGTCTTGATTGTTAGAGGCCAGAGCTCTGAAGCAGTGAATCATTAAGGTTTGGTATCCACATGATTTACTATAAACAAGGTTTAAGTTCCAGCTATTCCCCCAGTTAGACTCTATCTCGAAAACTTAACCTCTGGCATCAGATCTGGTTTCTTCATTCAGGACTCGAAGGTTGTTACCAAACCAGTTTGTCCAAGCAGCTTTGGCATCTTGGGATTTGTTTGTTTGTTTGTTTGTTTTTTAAAAAGCTTCAGCTTGGTTTTCTGGGGGGGCTGATGGAACATGTCTAGGATGATTTAATAGTTTTTTGAGTGAGTAGCTTGGTGGCAGGGATGGAGCAGTGCTTTCCTCTGGCAGCTCAGAGCTGTGCTGCTGTTTCTGCTGAAATTTAGGAATTTATGTGTAGTGGAGGTTTTGCCAGTAGTTTTTACAGGAGCAGCTTTGGGCCTACTACTGGAGAATCAATCTGTGATTTTTTTATTTCCCTGAAAGCTGATTTATGTGTTTTTGTGAAAGCAGGTTGTCTGTGTTATAATTGATGGCTCAACTTTGCTCTCCTTCTTCTGGGATCAAACCTGCCTTGCCTTCCTACTGAATGGTTGATTAATCCCCCTGTCCCTGCAGCAGAAATACTATTGAGAGAAGCTGTGGAAAAACACTTATTACTTTGCTTAAAACTGCTTCTTGTTGTCTTGGTAACTATAAATTTATGGGGTGACTTAAGCTGCTACTGCATGAATAGGAGATATAAACTGCTGAAAATTCAAAGGCATGAAAATATGGAGAAACCTCCAGCTAAAAAGCACATTTTGTTTCAGATGTTCTTAATTCCTTATTATTCTCTTTGATCCTTGAGGTGTTAAAAAGAAGGAGCTTAGATACTATTTATCACTTAAAAACTAAATTGAAGTAGAACCTGAAAAATACTTGTGTGATTTTCCTCTAAATGTGGGAAAAAGCAGCTGATGGACCATGGATGTTGTACTTCCAACTCTGGTAGATTTATATTTTTAACTCTTCAAAAGCTTCACTCTTCTCTTTTTAGATTCACCTTTGGCTAACCTTTGTTCCTTAACACATCTTTTCAAAATATTTGGAGTTGTTAGCCTTTGGTCACCTCTTCTGCAGGCTCCAGTGGGGAATCTGTGTCAGGATGGGGAGAGCTGGAAGCGAGGGAGGTTTGTGCCCTGTGGGGGTGTTTAGATGGTTGCATTTTTTGTGGAGATCTTTGAGCAGCTTTTGGACCAGGAGCAGCGTGGCTCATGTTAGTGGTGATCTCCAGAAGCCTGAGAGGTTCAGGAGCAGAGTAATTTAACTGGTTTTGAGTGTTTAAGGGAAAGGGTGAGAGCTGTGAACTCCAGGGCTGCAGAGACCAGGAGGGACAGGACCCAGGGAATGGCTTCCAGTGCCAGAGGGCAGGGCTGGATGGGATATTGGGCAGGAATTGTTGGCTGTGAGGGTGGGCAGGCCCTGGCACAGGGTGCCCAGAGCAGCTGTGGCTGCCCCTGGATCCCTGGCAGTGCCCAAGGCCAGGCTGGACAGGGCTGGGAGTGACCTGGGACAGTGGGAGGTGTCCCTGCCATGGCAGGGGTGGGATGGGACAAACTTTAAGATCCCTCCCAACCCAAACCATTCTGGGATTCAGACCATCCTCTCTGAGTCCTTGCTGGCTGTGGATCTGTCCCTCTGCCAAACAGGACCATGAATTTCCTCAGTGCTGGGCACCCACCCTGGGCACTGCTCTGATGTAGCAGCTGCCCACCCGGGGTAGCTCCTCCAGACCAAGCTGCTCAGCTCTGTTCCTGCACAAAAGGAAGATTTCCACAGCTTGAAATGCAGCCACAGCACTCAGAGGGCTTTGTCCTGACCTTACCTAGCTCAGATCCTTCCACCTGTGCTCCAGGTGCCCTGTGCAGGGAGCTGGCAGGGATGGTGTGGGTGAAGGGCTCTGTCCAGCCCCTGGTGACTCACCTCATTCTGCCCAAAATGATGAAAGACAGAGGCAATTGTGCTCAGGGTATTCATGCATCTCGTGGCCTTCAGGCACAGCAATAGCCTGGAGCTCTGACTCTCACAAGTAATTCCTGGTCTGTATTTTTTGACCTTTCCTTTTCCTTGAGGTCAGCTGTCCGTCCCAGTGGGTAGTGGGTCATCCTGTGGTGCAGCAGGATGGAAGTGGGGACCACCCCAGCATTGCCTGTGCACCTCACAATAGTGAGAACCAAGAATAAATAAGACCCAAGATGCTGGATTTTTAATTTCTCTGGTAATTTTAGTTGCACTGCTGATTTGTACATCGAATTCAGTCTTTCAGTTGCTTACGTGTCCTTCTGTTACTTCTCCTTTCACTGCCCTGACCTGCCATGCACTTGCTTGGTTGGAAATACCAATGTTATTTATTGCAAATAAATATGCAGAGCATTTAAGCTGAATCTGTTGCTCTCTCAGGTCTTTTAGCCCAGGTTGGGATGTGCACAGTACAGTTTGGGGCAGAGAGGTTGCTGCTGGCTGGTCGTCAGATTCCTTTTCCCACTTTTTCCAAGTACATCCTTAATCCTTGAGGCACCGTGTGCATTGGCTTTTTGTTCCAGAAAGCAATTTATGAAACGACCTGGATATAGTGCCAAAAAATCCCATTGGGCAATAGCCTTGCTTCAAATCCCATATTAATGTTGCCAGGTTTTTTTCTTGCAGTCAGTGGAGTAAATTTTTGAATAATCATTAAGATATTTGCATAGAATTTGGTTTTAACCCCTCAGCAATGGTCTGTGTTAAACCAGGAAGAGTCAGACAAGCCTAACTATGAAGTATTTGTGTCCACATAGTTTTGTGAGGCTGGGTGATCCCTTGGAACTGTGATGTGGTGGTTTTATAGTTGATGAGCTTTACATATAGTGGCAAAAAGAGGAAATATCCTATGTTTTTTGTTCTTAAGTGGGGAGGAAAGACACTGGCTCAGCTGTAGGCAAAAAAGAGAATCCTTTGAGTGGATGCAGTCTTCAAAAAGGAAAAAATCAGGAAGAATCCACCTGGATTTGAACATTAAGGTCTGGCTGATGTTTCTATGAAGTTGGTTTCAAAAGGGTTGGCACAAAAGGGAGTTTTGTTGTTCCGTAGAGGCGTGGGGCTGCAAATTTCCTTCTTGATTTCTTACCTGTGCATGGAGTTGAAAAAATATTTCCCTATTCAAACTTTTTTCCTTTTGCTGGTGCTTGGATTCCTATTATTCACTTTACCTTCTAATTGATGCTTCATGTATTTGTTCCCTTTGCCAGTTCTTTGGTTACTGGTTCTATGAAATAAACTGTCCAGATAGTCAAGACAGGGAGATTTGCACCCTTGAGAAAATAATAACAAAAAAGCCCCAACACCTCATCTGAAAAGAATGCTCAGGGCAAAAATTACTAATGTAGTAAATAACGCCTGTCAGTGGAGTCTGGGCAGGAGCGTGGGCTGAGCTCCTGTGCATTTCCAGGTTTTTCTGCTCCCTTCCCAAGCACTGCCATCTCTGGCCATTATTCTTTTCCCCTCCCTGCAACCATTCTAAACGACTCCCTCTAATCCCCTGGCATTAATTGCACAATTTGAGACGAGGTAGGTGTGTTGCTGGCAGCTTCCTAAAGAAAACAGCCCAGACATCTCTTGCCTTTGTGAGCGCCAAGTGATGTCCCAGGACTGGTGTTACCGCTGCAGTCGTGATAGAGGCAGCAGGCAGGGACTCAAGATGGCAGAAAAAATGATGAAATACTCTTGTTTTGTAACCATATACCAGGGAATGTTCCCCACAGTGTATTTCTTAACACTTGAAGCCTGCTTTGCTCAGAGGGCCACGTGCCCTGAGCGGAGCTCGCTGCGCTTGGACAAAACCGAGCGTTTAGAAAACTACAGCAATTAACCTTCTGTTAATTAACCAAATTGTCCTTTGCCTCACAGTTTGCAGGAGCATGGACATCCGCAACAACCTGACCCGGCTGAACATGCTGGAGAACTGCACTGTGATCGAGGGCCACTTGCAGATCCTGCTGATGTTCAAAACCAAGCCCGAAGATTTCCGCGAGCTCAGCTTCCCCAAGCTGACCATGATCACAGACTACCTGCTGCTGTTCCGTGTGTACGGCCTGGAGAGCTTGAAGAGCCTCTTCCCCAACCTCACTGTGATCAGAGGGACTCACCTGTTCTTCAACTACGCCCTGGTAATCTTTGAGATGGTTCACCTGAAGGAGATCGGCCTCTACAACCTGATGAACATCACCCGGGGCGCCGTGCGCATCGAGAAGAACAATGAGCTCTGCTACCTGTCCACCATCGACTGGTCCAGGATCTTGGATTCTGTAGAAGACAATTACATCGTGGCCAACAAGGATGACAAGGAAGAGTGTGGAGATGTGTGCCCGGGCACCGTGAAAGGGAAGAGCAACTGTCCCCCCACGGTGATAAACGGGATTTTCATCGAGCGCTGCTGGACGCACGATCGCTGCCAGAGGGGTGAGTGCACAGTGAGGGGGCTCAGATGGGGCTTTGCTGACAAGTTTTGACCTGTCAGGACCTGGGAGGCCCTGGCACAGGGTGCTCAGAGAAGCTGTGGCTGCCCCTGGATCCCTGGCAGTGCCCAAGGCCCGGCTGGACAGGGCTGGGAGCAGCCTGGGACAGTGGGAGGTGTCCCTGCCCATGGCAGGGGTGACACTGGGTGGGCTTTAGGGTCCCTCCCAACCCAAACTGTTCTGGGATTCTTGAAGGCCTGATAGATTAATTGTTACCTCTAAGCACAGATTCCTAAAAGCTGGGCTCAAAATTGACATTAGAAGATGAAGAGAAAATGTTTGTGATGGGGTTGTGTGAGCAGTTTGATCACCTGTGCTTATAAGGCACCTTGAATTGTGAGTTTGGTTCCTCTGCAGAGTCAGGAACTGCCCAGAGCTCACCACTTTAATGGGCTCTGAGTGTCTTGTGTAACAGTTGGTACTCTGAGCATCTTTGCTGGGATTTGGGTAGGGAATGAAAGTCCAGGTGGACTGGAAGGGTGCAGCAGGTGGAAGAACAACAGCGGGGGAAAGTATCCATGGAATAAACCCCATCCTGAAAAGGTGCAATTCCATCTTTACCAAAACCTTCCTGCTGTAAAAAGGTGTAAGATCTGTGGATGAGTGAGCAGCATTTGCACAGAGAAGAAGCTGAAAGCCAAGCCAGATCTGGAGGGGAATGGAGAAGGAGGAGAGGGGACCTGGATGGGGTAGAGGGTGAAATAACAGGGCTTTGAGCCTGGGGCTTTGGTTCAGGGGAGAAGCTGGGTTCAAAAAGCTCACTGCTGTTGCCACCCCAGTCCTTAGACTGTACTAGAGTTGCTTTTAATTTCACACAGATTTGTTTTTTTCCAAACTTGGAACTGATCTTAAGCTTAGCTTTAATTATATATTGGCTTTGATTTATGTTAAATCTGACTTGACGGGGAGCAAAGTGAACTGAGGTGAGAGTGACACATTTAGGGTTGTCTGCCTTTCTGGAGGTCGTGCATCCAAACGAACCAGTGTGTCCTGAGACGAAATTAGGAAACTTGTGGGCTGGAGAGAAATTCTTGCCAAGCTTTAAAGGGCAGCTCTGAGTGCTAAGTGCCAAATTTGAGGAGGAATTCCTACCAGTATGCACAAACTAATGCAATTAATGTGGTTTCCCCTCTGCTACTCCTCACCCCAAAATCATCCAGCTTCCTTTTAAAGAAAGTGGTTATTTTTTGTGGCCAGAATAACAGGGTATGAGCAAGAAGATGCAAGTGTGTACGTGTGTTCCTTTTTTAAAATGAAAAATAAGATTGTACGGCATTTTATTTATAAACTTTCAGGTATGCAGTTACATCAGCACTGAAACTGGTTTCTTATGCATTTCATGTGCTGTGTTTCTGCTATTTCACAAGTTTAAAGGTCTAATTGGCACTTTTTTAGTGCCTAGACCGTAATGCCCCTCATTCCTGTGAATTTTCTGGGGCTGTGCTACAGCAGACTGGAATGGATGGTTTCTCTCCTTTAAAAACTTTCCTATTTTCATGAAATTTGGAGAAATGTAATATTTTAATGATAACATTTTACCATTGGGACAGAAATCTGAGCTCCTGAGCCTCTGGTGCAAGAGTTTATTGGAGGACACCTGTCCAGTACCTGCCTCAGCTCAGTCACCACGTCTGTTTGACCCAGAAGTGGAGATTTTAATCAGAAAATGGATTTTTGAAACCCAGAATCTCTGGTTTTGTGTGTCCCTTGCAGAAGGAACAGTAGGGAAGCAGTGCTCCAGCATATTTGGGCAGTGACTGGAATGCACTTCCCAAACCACTTAACAAACCGAGCTTATCTTTGTTTTGAACGTTCGGATTTGGACTTTAATTTTTTGGTAGCCGCTGTTTTGCACAAGCTGGGATCTGTGTGATCCCGTGCCTTGTGACACCTGCTCCTGTGCTGCTGCAGTTGTTTTGACAGCCTGAGAGCTCTTTTAGTGTTTTTTGTGTGTTTGTGAGTAGCCTTTAGACTGTGAGCACACGCCGATGGTGGAGATTAAGTGACATTTATTTAGCGAACCTGCCGGTGCAATCGCTGCCTCCTCTGTTCTCGTGCCAGCCCTAATGTATCCTTAGCATGTGTAATTGTTTTGTCAAGATTATTAAAAGCTTGTGTGAATTGTATTTTGGCTTTCCTTAGCCTGAAGAGCCTCGCAGCAGCTCCCAGTACCCGGGTATTAATGTCAGAAAATTTTTCCCCTTGTGTTTCTGCAGCTTATCTGAATATCTTCAGCAGCTAATGCAGTGCTGAAGTCTCCTGGCTCTCTGGTTTTATTTGTATTCTTTTTTTATTTTTTCTCTATATCTTCTAACCAGAATGAAATGTAGCAATTTCGGTATCATTTTCACGGGGAAGTTTGGTTTTGTGTGGAGTTTTTAACCCAGGTTATTTGTGCCCCTGGTTTGTTTAATGAAACTCGGTGCAGAATCTCCTGCTTCCTTTTTTAAAATTTTTTTGCATCTCTGGATGGGAAGTTGTTGCTGTCTAAACTGCTGCCCTGGGACTGGGAAAAACCCTTAAAGTATATGAAAATATTGATTGTTTTGATTTTACAGAGTGGGTGTCAATGGACAGAGGCAGGTCCCAAGCTGACGGGCTTTTCCAGCCTGCTAAGCTTGGAGCCTTGCTGGAAAACACTGGGAGATGGGCAAGAACTTTGGGAGGGCACCTGTGGGAAGGCTGGAAGATGTCCCAGAAAATGAACTCCCTGACAGGAGGGTGCAGCCAGGTGGGGATTGGTCTCTTCTCCCAGGGACAAGGGATAGGATGAGAGGAAATGGCTCCAGGGGGAGGTTTAGATGGGAGATTGGGGAAAGCTTTGTGGAGAAGGTTGTGAAGCATTGGAAACATTGGAGTCACCAACTCTGGAGGTGCTCACAGGCAGTGAAGATGTGGCACTTGGGGACAGGGGTTAGGGATGAACACAGTGGTGCTGTTGATGGTTGGACTTGATCTTAAAGGTCTTATCCAGCCTGAAGGACTCTGTGATTCCCTGAAAGGCCTTGTGTGTGTGGGAAGGGGCAAAGTTGGGGCTGCAGTGGGGTCTTGGTGTCCCCCATCTCTTCCACACCATTCCCTGCCCTTCCCCTGCCAGCTCTCTGTGGTTGCTTCATGTTGTCCCTCCTTTATTTAATTTTTCCTTTATTTAATCAGTGCAAATATCTCAGTTGACTCCAAAACTAACTTTTCAGTTATAGCATGGAATTATCTCCGAGGCACACATCCAAGCCTCTGAATCATCCCTGCAGCTACAATTCCAGCCTGGATATTTTTTTTTTTCAGTTGGTGATAACGTGTTCAGGACAACAAAGTAAAAGATCTTCTTACAGCCATTGGAGCAAAGGTTGGGGATGAAACCAGTGGGGAGGAACTGAAATCATTTGTGGGCAGCTGCACCCTTGGAAAAAGCAGTGGCAGTATTGAGGGATCTGTCTGAGTGCAGGGATGTGTAGGTGGATGCACCATGGATTGACATCAGTTAGAATGAGCTTCCTCAGAGTTTTCTTTTTTTTTTTTTCCCTAAATCACTCATGTTGGTGTGAAAACCAAGTCGGTTCAGTTAAGGCCAACTCATGTTATATTTTGGGTAGGCAGGGAGGGAAATGTGTAGTCTGTTTGGAATTTGGGTCTAGCCTGATGCTGTTTATGGCAGCCAAGTGCTGTTCCTGTTCTGGGGGTTTTGTACCTCTTCACTGACATTTTTAACAGGGCTTTTTTTCACATGCACAGTTATTTTATTGCCATCAAAATGTACTTCTTGGTCCTGCTCTGCAGAGAGCGTCTTTGCTGAAGAATGCAGACAACAAAAATGCTGGAAATGCCACGTCCTAGACCTCGCTTTGGATCTGCCAAACATGATTTTCATATTTCACATTTTTTCCACGTCTTTTTTTTTTTCTATACGTCTGTCACTCCTCTTGCGGAAGGAACAATTCCCTCTGAAATAGGATTTCCTGCCAATTCTCCCTGCAGTCAGGCTGCTCTGTCCATACACCACTTGGAGCAGTCTGATGGCTTTGACAGTCTAATTATAAAGGCGGGTTCAGGCTTTTATTGCACGTCAGGTCATGTGGAAGTGGAGTAGGGCAATAGGAAGGAAAAGTGGAATGGCCAAATAAAAGCTACCAGTGAAATTATCTGCAATATCAGGCAGGCCCTTGGTGACCACTGAAGGGCCACATTCCTGGAATATAAGGATGGATATCTGAAATAGTTTTTACAGGGCCAAGTAGCGATAGGAAAAGGGGGAATGGTTTTAAACTAAAAGAGGAAATATTTAGGCCAGATGTTAGAGAGAAATTCTCTACTCAGAGGGTGGGGAGGCCCTGGCACAGGGTGCCCAGAGCAGCTGTGGCTGCCCCTGGATCCCTGGCAGTGCCCAAGGCCAGGCTGGACAGGGCTGGGAGTGACCTGGGACAGTGGGAGGTGTCCCTGCCATGGCAGGGGTGGCACTGGATGGGCTTCAAGGTCCCAAACCATCCCGGGATTAATTCTATAATTCTGTGAGCGAGAAGCTTTCATTCCTTAGAAGATAAGATTGAATTCAAGTTACCTTGTTCATCCTGAATGAAACCTTTGTAGGGATCTGTTATCTGCTTGATCTTGGGGCCTTTTGCTACCAGGAAATTTGAGTTATTAAGAGTATGGGCCATTTCAGGTCTGTCAGTAATCTCCTTTTTCCATCTATTATCTTGTTTTTTGCGATGAAAACAAAAGTTGTTTCTCCATTAGTGCAATTTAGAATTTGTGGCAAATACTGACTTTGTGGAAAGTATATGAAATGTCCATTGAAGAGGACGTAAAGCAGCAAATGGAAAGAATGACAGTCTGGAATAACTGACATGCAAAGAGCTGCTAAAGAAAGGTTCTGTGTGAAAATAATAATGTTTTTCCACAGTTTTGGGTGTGATTTTTGAGGTTGTCCTGTGCAGAGCCAGGAGCTGGACCTGATGATTCTGTGGGTCCCTTGCAAATCAGGACATTCTGTGATTTATTTTTTTTTCTGTCATGTTGGGAAACAGGTCTGGAGACAAAGGGATACAACAGGATCTCTCTTTAATTTCCCTGTGATTTATCTGGGGAAAATTCTGGGACAGATAAGGGACAGGTAAGGAACTGAGGAGTCGCTTTGTTCCCAAGTACAAGCAGCACAACAAAGCCCTGAGAAAAACATTGCTCAGCCTGAAATGTCTTTCAACTGCTGTGAAACAGCAGCGAGCTCTCAGAGAGACCAGTGCCAGCAGAAATTCTGCAACTCTGAACATCTTCAAGGCAGGTTTGAATAACAAAGTTCAGAGGTGTGTGTGGGAAACGCTTTGTGATGTTTACTTAGGTAGAAATATTACTTAGCAACAGCTTCCTGTAATTTTTATGCGCTGGGAATTTCTGTAACCATGAGCTCGGTTTTATTACCTTTCTATGGGAAAGGGGTCTTGAAGCGCTGAGCAGACTCAGCCAACCTCAAGGGCAAAGATATTTTTAAAGCTTCAAACACAAAGGAAATTTTTCCAGTTGCTGCTACATGAAGTGGAAGTGCTCCTTTTATTTGGAGATCTGATAAGGGCTGCCTTTTTTGCTTTTCCCTTGCTCTGACAAATGCCAGATGGAAGCTGACACCGGATAATCTCACTGGGGTGTCTGTGCTGACCCTGCCAAGCTACAGCTTTATTGAGGGCCCATAGCTGGGGCAGTGGGGACACTTTGCCAACTCTGAGACATCCTAAACTAATTCACTTGAGCTTATTAAGAGTAGTTAAGAGATTTATGGTGCTTGGGGTTGTGATACAGCCCAGAATTGGGGGAGAAGGGGTGGGAACAATCCCTTGGCACAAATGTCTGTTTAAGGATGTGCTGCTTTGCAAGTACCAAACAAAACTGGGGAGCAGCATCTGGAGCAGCTTTTCTCCACTGAGCTGGGGTGATGCAAGGCGCTAGGATTTCAATACAAAGGGTCTCAATTTGCTGAGAAATCCTCACACATGCAACTGAGCTGATGTTTCTTCAGGTTCTTCGCTGCTGCACCTTTACTTAAATTTGGGGTTGGGAAGTGCAGATTTTCTGCTTCTGCCCCAGTTCCCAACCAGCACTTCAGAAGCAACTGTCTGACCCATGTAATCTTTAGAAATGCAAATACACAGTAAATACAGAGAATTCTTCCCCATAGTTAAGGGATCTGAATTCCTGCACAAAAATCTTGTCAAGGCAAAGTTTTTTGATGAGTTAAAAAGGAGAATGAGGGATTTTGCTGCTGTTGTGGTGAAAACTGGAAAAGTTTTCACCTTGTTTGGTTCAAGCTGCTATTTTGATTCTTTCACCCTTAGCCCTTCCCCAAAACACTTATTGGAATTGGTGTCTGGGCCCTTGAGGAGGCTGAGGAGTTCAGTGCCTCACCTGCAGTGGTTCAGCACTGAAGATACTCGAGGTGTTCTTAAATCTCAGTTGGATCCTCAGTGCTGACTTTGGCTCCTTGGGAGTTCCATGGGTGCTTCAGGTCAAACTTTTACCCCTTCAAGAACAGTTCCAAGTTACCTTTTTTGCTTAAACAAGGGAACCTGCATTACCCTTTGTTAGATAAAAACCAGGAGACTGAGTACTCTTGGCAGATACATCCTTTCGAAATGCTGCTGTCTGGGTGTGCAAGGGGAAAGTCAGAGAATGTAAAAAAAAACAATAATAATAGTGAGTGACAGAGTTATCATGTGTTGGTAATGCATGAATGGGAGAGCAGGAAATGGTTCACCTGGTGTGATGTGTTTGTTCAGGGAGGAGGGCATGTGTTTCTTTCAGAGCAAATCCTGCTGGATGTTCAGGGTGCTTAGGTGCTGTAAGCAAGGATGAGGAATTAGCCAGCTTGTTTATTCTGTATGTTTTCCTCCCTTTACACCTCCTTCATGAAGGTAGGACAACGAAATTCTGCATTTTTAAATATTTTAATTAATTGTAAAAGTATTCTAACTCAAGTGCAATTTCTATGCCCCTTCCCATATTTAGGCAAAATGAGCAGAATAAATAAAAGCTGTGTGATGGGACAACAGTCTCTGATTTTACAGGGAAGGGACTGGAAATCTTTGTTGTTCAAGGCTGTGAGGGGATTGTGAACTGTTGGGTCTGTACAAAGAAGTGCATTCAGAGTGTGTGAGCAGACCAACTGAAATATGTCACTTGGCAAAGCTCTCTGAAACATCTTTCCCTATCAGGAATTGGATTTGACAGGGATTGCCTCTGTAAATGATTAAAAAACTCCCAACAAAACACAAAACCCCAAAACAAAACAGAAAAAAAAAGGTCAAAACCCCCCAAGTGTGACCAGCACAAGGATTGTTTCTAACTGAAAGGTTGAGGATTTCAGGACCTTTTGATTAATTACAGAGCTGGGGAATAACCAGCCGTGTCCTGGAGGAAGCAACACTCACCCTCCTCTCAGCTTGTAACAATAGCTGGGTACAAGTTCAATGATTAGGCTTCCCAATTATATCCTATAATTGTCCACAAATTCCCATTGAGGGATGTGAATGAACTTGCTGGGATGTTTATGCTGCTTAATTAAGGCTGTTGGTTAGGTGGGAAAGAAAAAACTTCGGGTCAGGGGAAGTTGTGGGGGTCCTGGCTGGGATTCCCTGCTTGGGACGAGCCTGTGGTTGTTCCAGTTTCAGCTTTGATCCCAGTTTTGTGTCTGGCATTGCATAAGTGTGCAGGGAGATAAGGAGCACAGCCATTGCCTTGTCTTTATCTCAGTTTTTTAGGTGAGGGTACTGGGGGTCACTGGGCTGACGTCGCTGCAGCCTGGCTTTTCTTTTGGCTTGTGACACAAAAACAAACAGAGAATTTGGCTCCGGGCAGTGCTTAAATGCTGGCTGAGTGCTTTAATGCTTTCGTGTGAAGAGTCTGGATTCCTTGTGAATCTGGGTTCAAACTGGCAAAACAGGGCAGGACACTCAGCACCTGTTTGTGTCCAGGAAGTTTTATAATTTGAATTGGATGCTCTGTATTTAAAAAGGAGCTTCTGTACCCTCGGTAGGAATTCCTTAATTTGAGATTGTGTTTATTTCCCTGTCTTCTGGACACCTTGAGGAGTGAAGGCTCTGAAGAAGATGATATTTTGAAGGAAATCCCACCAAAAGAGTTGGAAAGAAAGTCCAGTTAGAATAGCATTCAGCAGAATGTTGGGATTAATTCTCTTCATGTTCTTAGAAAACTCAGGGTTTTGGTGCACTCCAGAAAGAGAAATGTGATTTTAGTCTTGTGCATCAGGTCAGAGATGCCCTTTTCCAAGGATGCCAAGATCTACTGCTCCATTAGAATTACAATTCAGGCAGCTTCAGCTTTTGCAGAGCTCAGCTCCCACGCTGCAGTCACTGAAGCACTGGCAGGTGCTGGGCAGATGAACTGCCAGGAATTGAGACCCTTCACAGGAATTGTGACCCTTCTCAGGAATTATGCCTTTTTCATAGGCATAAAGAGAGTGGTTTGTATTTGCAAGTATTTTTAGTCTGTTTTCAGTGCAGTTTGGAGGCTTCTGGAGCTGCACACATCAAACTGTGGTCACTTGGGACTCCCACAGGATCGATGCTGATGTGTGGCCGCACTGGAATGTCAGGGCCCTGATGTGATGAGCTGAGCCTGAGCTCAGCTTACAGCACAAGACTGATGGTTTTTAAGTCAGAGTTAAGGCAGCTTAGGGAGCAGGTTTGTCAGGGATCAGAGAAAACACCTGCGAGCTGAGCGACGGCTGCGGTTCTGCCTTTCTGCTACCTTGTGCTCCTCTCACCTCTCTTTGCTCTGACCCCTGGGCACAATTCCTCATTTAGTGGTTTTTAAAATGTGAATTGTCTGGGGCAGGGAGGGAGGAGGTTGGTCCCAGTGCGTTCATCAAAACAAAGCCTGTTGGGCTGTAGGGTGTGAGGAAGGGAAGGTTCATAGGGCAAGGGAGCAGACAGGTTTGGAGTTGTGTAGCTGTAATTTCCAGCTCAGTTTTGATGTTTTTCTCTGATTTTGTAGCTGTGGGAGTTGAATTATGCTGAGAGCACACAGCATTATTGCACTGCAAGGCCCTAACCCCCTGGGCAGGGGTCCTAGGGCAGGAGCTGGGCTCTCCACAGAGTTCCAGAGCTGCAGGAGCAGCTGCTCCTTCCCTGTGGAGAGGAAGGACTTGGGTGCTGGGATGTGACATTCTCTGTGGCACTTTGATGACACTAAATGGGGCTGGCTGTTTGCTGGCCGATTTTCCCCCATGTGAAGAGCCCAAGCCCAACCCTGGATGTTCCAGGGATGGGTTATTTGGTGGCAGAGCTGTGGCAGAGCTGCTGAACTTGGCAGTGTCGCTTCCGATAATGTGACTGAGACACCATCAGCTTCTGAGCTGTTTGCTCTGAAATATCTGCAGTAACTGAGAGTTCACTCAACAACCTAGAGCAAAACAGTCAAGTTCCAGCTATTGCACTGACCTGGGTCCTGGGAAATCCCTCACACAGAGGCTGCAGACATCAGCAGCATTTTACGTGTGATAAAGTACATAAAGAATGTTTGCACTTGAAGGTGGGCTTGATTAGAAAATCTCAGGAATTATGCAGGAAGCCTTATCCCTGTGTGTTGGTTTCCCAGGAGTAAGGCATGTGCAATTCCACAGACATCACAGGATAACAAAGCATTTTGCTGTTTCCATTTTCAACTTCATTAAGCACATCCATGTTTCGTTATGGCACTGCAAGGATTTTAATACTTCATGAGCAATGAAAGGATTCATTAAAATTTGAGTATCAGACAAATGTTCTTCTTGTCTTTTCTGCGAAGACAATCCAATTATATTCTCTGGGTAGTGCAGCCATAGAGCAGTGATTTAATGAAATGAGCAGGATTGTTTTTTTCTGGTCTTCAGTCTTTTCTGGATGTCATCTTTCTGAAGTCAGGCTGATCACACTGATGTGTTTACACAGCTTCAGTTTGGGATGGAGGAGTCCAAGAGCTCCCTCTAAGTACCCCTCAAAAGCTCCCAAAAGCCAGAGAGGAAATGGAGCTCCTCAGAGTGATGTCTGAGTGTCTGAAAGTCTCGCCCAGTGGAGCCTTAACAGGGCTTAAAGGAATAAGGCTTTTGTTTTAAAACAGTGCTTGAAGTGAAGCCTTTAAAGCTCAATAAACTATTTCTCTGTTCAATCAATTCTGTGGATTTTAGGCTCTGGGAATCTGCATGCTCTGTTTCTGGCACAGGGGAGCATAGCACACAGGACAGTCTTACCTGGAGACTTAAGGGAAAAGCAATTTATGTAGAAACTGGTGCTTTATCTGAAACAACTTCTCACCTCATCAGCATCTCCACAATTATTAGATTAGCAAAAGAAATGCCGTGTGTAGATTTTCCTTAGGCTTCTCTTCCACACTCCAAATAATCTTATCTCCAGAGCTGCTTAAATAATTTGTGTAGTGTTTGGCTGCTCTCTCAGTGCTTGGGTATCAAGTTTCCAGTCCACAAAAGCAGTCCATTCGAGCTGGGTGTCTGCATCGAGCGTCAGTTTTTGTTCTGGGAAATATGAAATGTTCTCTGAGCCTGTACAGTGTGTGAATTTGGTGGGTGTGATAAGAAAAACGTCCCCGTGTTTTGCATGGCTCCGGCGGCGAAAGGAGGAGCGGCCTCGTGATGCTCCTTGCTCATTAGCACCGGGGAAGAGCCTGTTGTTTTTCCACATGCTCTAATCTGTGATAACAAGAAAGAAATTCAGATTGTGTTTTTCAAACACGCTGTGGGTCTCTCGGTGCTCAGATTTGCCAGTGACTCTCTCTGCTCTGGGAACACGTCCGTGCACCCAGGGCCTGATTTGAAGTGGCTTGGGTTCAAATCCACGCCTTGTTTTGGTGCTGGAGGGGCTGAGCAGGACTCAGCACCAGCTGGAACCGAGTGTTTTGCTTTGCCCTGGGTGTTGTGCAGAGGATCGAGTGCTGGATGTGGACTTGGGCACCACCAGTCTCTTCCTGGCACTGCCAGGCTTTGGGCCCCTCTTTGTGCCTTCCATAAACTTCAGCTGGCCAATGCAGGAAGTGCCTCGAGGCAGAATTTAACTTTGGGATGGGTTTAGACAAACAACCATCAGAAAGTTCTTAGGTGGAGTATTTGAGGTGGCCTCAGACAGGTGGATGGACTGGGTGGCATCTCCAAAGCTCCTTGGGCTCCCTTCCATTGGCAGATGGATTCCAGTGCCAGCAGCTCTGAGCTGAGACTTGAAACCTCTGGAGTTTGGTGAAGAAAAAGACTCTCTGTCCCTGGAGAAACTGATACAGCTTCAGGTTACTTGTAGAGCAGAGTCCCACCTCTTTTTCTTGCTAGGTAATGCTGGTTTGTGTCATTTTTTTCCCCAGAGGGCTCTCTCCATTGTAAGGTGATTTCCACCCGTTTCCACAGTGGCTGCCCCATGAGGGATCTGCAGGTGTGTGGCTGTGGCATCAATCAGAGAGCTCTGAATAGTCCTAATCGCTCTGCAGTGGACAATGCTGATGGCAGCTGGTGATTAGACCATATCTGAGTCCCGTGCTGATAAAGTGAAGGTTTTTAGCACCGTGGCACACGCCTGCAGGGGTGGGAGTTGTCAGCAGATCCTGTTCCTCCCGATGGCCCAGCGCAGCTTCACCGATGGATAATGGGATTTTCACTACTCCTGCACTTCCCTGTGACCTCAGTGACAGTCAGTTTTATTTTAAGAGCTTACCATGGTGTGAAATAAAGCAGAATTTTCACAATTCTGACCATTGACAATTGGAGCTATCAACTATTGTGGAAGGAGGATTGAGAATCTAAGATCTCCCCTGAGTTCAGTGTAACTTTGGATGATTCAGTTCCCCTGTTGGCCTTGTTTAGATGGCACAACTAGTTTGGCACTAAATGCCTTCAGATTACAACTTTCTCTTGCATAATTTACAAGGAGAGATAGATTAATGGCCTCCAAGGGTGGCTTGTGCAATGCAGTTAATGGTTTTTGTACTCATCTCCAGTCGTTTGGTTTTCCTCAGGGTTGTGTTTGTGTGACTTTTGGTCATTTTTATCATTTCTCATTTGGCATTAGAGCAGCAGAGGGATGTGGCACAGTCACAAAAACTCTAGGGATCAGTGTGTTTGTAAAGAGAAGCTGTTAAGCCAGTGAATGTGTGGGTATCTGGGAAGAGCCAAGCTGGATAATTTGTGCAGTGCCACATATTCGTATACAGTGAATTACTTGAAAATGGGCATTGCTGGTATGCCAAGGATGACGAGGGCGAGTAGTAAATAAAAATACATTGCACATTGCTTGGCTCTGCAGGCAAACAGTATCTATTTCAGTCCTGCTGAGGAAATTCTTATGCCTAGAAATAAACCATGGCGAGTATGTGTGGAGCTTTGGGCAAACAGGGGAGGGAGGGCAGAGCAATGGGCAGGAGCTGAGGAGGCCACAAGGACTCGAGGAGTTGAGAGGATTTAAAATAGGTGCACAGAATTGATGGGTTTGATACTGATTAACGAGATACTGCATCCATTTCTCCTTTCCACAGTTCAGATATTTCGGAAAAAATACTGTAGGCTCAGGGAAAACTGAAGTGACACCTGTTAAGTGTGTGAAGACTGTGGAGCTCCATGTGGGAAATAAATGGAGGATGGATGTGTCAGTGCTCCCACTCCTGGTGAGCCTGGTTTTGGGCAGCTTGCTAAGTGACTGTGCACTGAACAGTTTGTGCACCCTGGTAATTTCAGAAAAAGAAAGAAATCTGGTTTGTAGAGCCAGTTAGCTCTGCTTCCTGGGAAAATCCACCTTTCTTTGCACAACTGGCCTTCAGGCGATGCTTTGCTTTTCTCCTCGTCCTCTCTGGGAGGTGAGGCAGGAAGGGGGATCTGGAGTAGGAAAGGGGGATCTGGAGTGAGTCCTGTTCCTCTTCCCTCTCTCTTTGTTTTCAGTCTCGTCACCCACAAACACAAATTCAGTTTCAGTATCGATGTTTACAATTCCTGGCTGTGCCGTGAAATCTGCCCAGATTAAAATCTTAACCTCTGCCTGACATTTCTGTGTAGATCATTAGTTATCAGCATAATCTCCTTGTGGTTAATCTTATACTTCCGCCCATTCCATTGCCTTTCTCAGTTATGGACAGCTCCATTTTCCTATTTGCTGTAAACTGTGCCTCTGTTTTGGTGTAGATTTGTTGTTTTCTGTGCCCGGATTATGTTTATATAACGTATCTAAAATTCCATCTTTCCTCATCCCCACGTGTCAGCATAGCTTTCATTCTTTCATGCCTTGTTTACTACAACATCCTTCCCCGTGGCCTTGAGGAGAGGAATCTTGTCCCTCCCTTATCTCTACAGAAAGAAGAGCTTGGATGTTTTGCCTCGTGCCTCGATTGTATCATTGCTCCTCATTTTCAGGACAGGCTTTGTAGGTAAAAGTAATAATCTGTGTTTGGAAAAATCAGATGAATCTTGGTCTTAAACCATCACCAACTCCTTGTGTCTCTGTTTCTCATATACCAGCTCCTAGAATCATAGAATCATGGAGTATCCTGAGCTGGGAGGGACCCACAAGGACCATCACTTGGTTTTAGGACATGCCTGGACCACTTTTCTGTAACTTGGGGTTGCAATGAAGGAGCAGGTTTGGCAGGAGTAGGTTAAAGTGAACAGGGATGTTTACAAGATGCTGTACATTGGAGAGTAATAAATAGTTAAATATTAACATGAAGCTTTCATGAGGCTCCCAGGTGGCATCAACCGTTGGATGATAACACCAAATCCTTGGGTTGTAATAAAGATTGAAATTTAACAAACCATAACAACAGAAAAACAACTTTATTGTTGGGAGTGAAGTTACCATCAAAGCTTTACAGGGAAGTGCCCCAAATTAACATTAAAGATTCTGATCTTGGTCTAAATTACAAATTGTCTCTTCTGCTGTACAGAACAAAGTACAATGTTTTGCCTGAAGATGTGGTGTCAGTTTTGGGGCTGGCATATTAAAAAATCCCAGCTGCCAAGCAGAGGTGGGTGGTTATTTCTGATCCCTTACACTAAGCTCCCATGTAATTTTGAACACAAAGTACAAGGAGCAGGCTTGACCTGCTTGCCAGAGAATGGCACAAACAGCACTGTTGTAGACACTGGGTAAAGTATTTACAGCTTCTGGTTTGTGACACTTGTCCCACCTTTAACAGTTGCTGCTGTGTTTTCAAATCACACTCTGTGTTTTGGTAGTTTGGGCTCAATGGCCAACAGCTTTGCTTGATTTCTGAAAGCTGTTTGTACTTGCGTGGGGAATCAGCTCAATTGAAAGGTGCCAGGAGGATGAAAACAGACTTGGTCTTGAGTTTTAATTCCTTTATTGATTCTTTTCTTTTTCAGCGTGAGGTGCTTTGCTCTGTAAGTCTAGTTCACGAGGGGTTTGCAGCCATGGTATGAGCACCACTGCTTAAAATGCACAAAAGGAAAATGTTTCTTTGATCTTTGTTCTGTCAGGCAATATTAGGAATACTTGGGTGGGAAACATCCAGCTCTCTGTGTAAACAGTTGGGATGACAGAGGAGAGCAGGAGTTAAAATCTTCAAGGGTGAGAAACAGAAAGGTCTAAAAAACTCAATGAAAATGACAGCCTGCCCTGAAGGTTCAAAGGAAGAAGATGAGGGCCTTCCATAGCTGAGGTTTTCCTGTCCCTGAAAATAAGAGATGATATTGGGCTGTCAAATCCATGGGATCTGAATTTACACACCTGGGCACACTCCCTGCCCTGTGCCTCGGCGTGGGGCTGGAGAAGGTTGTTTGCAAAGATTGTCACTTCCTAAGAAGATGAAGAATGAGAGAACAGAGGCATCGTGGCTCCATTGAGGTTGATGAGTCCTCCATTGTTCACCATATTGAGATGACTTACAATATATTTTATATATTATATAAGTGAAATGTGTGTGTATAGGTTTATGTCAGCTCTTCTTAGCACGTGTCCCATATTCCTTGGCATAATTCACATTGGAGTAAATATGTACTTCCAGGGAAATGCCTCACCAGCAGGTGTAGTGCAGAAGATAATGAATTACTCCTCAGTTTGAACAGCAGAAGGTTGGCACAGAGGAGGCTGTTTCTGGAGAGATCTCCTGTTATCTGCCCCTTTCCTCTGTAAACAAGCGAGCTCAACCTTTCCCGTATCTCCATTCAACAACTTCTTCCACAGAGCTCCACTATCACGGCAGGACAAGGTGGCACACAGCTCCAAACTCTTTTATCTTGTCTGAACTCACATGTGCTGATCCCCACAGGTCCAGCATCCCCGTGGGCTTCAGCTGTTCCTGGCGGGAAGTGACCGAACCCCAGCCCTGGTTTGGAATATCTGAGACATTCCGTGTAGCTCCAGTTGAGCACGTAATTTGTGGAAGGGCTGGGAGGAGAAACGGTTTTTTTCCTTATCCTTACTGATAGATGAGATAAGAGGTGTAATGTTGTCCTGAGAAATGTCAATGGGAAGAGTTTCCTTGACGTTGTAGTAAGTGTGTTGTTTTTGGAAGTCACTGTCCATGGGAAGGGAGGCACCTGCAGTTAATTTTATCTGTTCCTGTGTAAATACAGACCTCCTAACGTTCCCAGCTCGCAGTTCAGAGGGGTCATGGCATTATGTACTGTAATATCTTATTTTATAAATAACACTTTATTTTAGTGCTGATTGTAAAATCTGGGATTTATTTGGCACTTGCTCCTTCCCGAGCTGGTGCTGAGAGCTGCAGCCCTTTGTTGTGGGTAACAGCACTTGAGTCGATGCCTTTTGGAAGGGTTGTTCCTTGGTTGTCTTTGGGGAAGAGGGAGGGATGAGTGTTGTTAGAGCAGCTGAGCTCAGGGAATAAGTGACATCAAATTTGCTTGAGCATCTTGTGATTATTTCCTGAATTTTGCTTGACCACTGTGGCCAATGCCGGGCGTTGCCGGCCAGCAAGATTTTGGTATCACCGTGGTAACTTCTTATTTTTGTTCTCTACTACTTACTCCATTTATTTTGTAGGTTCAGGAAGGGCTGGGGGAGCTGCTGTTGTTTGTCACCAAGGCGATCAAAAGTCCTTGTGCTTTTTACAGTCCACTGGAGCTCTCCAGCCCTGTCCCTCCCAGGCACGTTTCTGCCACCGTGGTGTCCTGGGAGCAGCGTGTCCAGAGCAGCCCAGGACTGCTGCTGGTGGGGTTGGGGTTGAGGTTTCTGCCTCCTTGGCCTCTGTGACGTGAAGAAATAATTGAAGGAATAAGCTACAGTGCAGTGGGTTTGCAGCACATTGGGTTTTTTGCAGCAATCCTCTGTTTACCCACTCTACTGTGGGCTTTGGATTTATTTTTTACTTAGTCTTCACCAGACACAGTTTTGCTTAATTTAATAGCTCTTTTCAGCCTAATGATGCATTAATGCACTGGGATTAGGTGTTGTCTTGATGTGTTCAGATCAAATAAATGCTTACAAGAAAATAGATGATTATGAGTGAAAAAATTACAAGTCGTTTTAGGGTGAAAAATTACTTTTATAGGACAAATGGCACTTAACAACTGACTGAATTAGGGATCTTCTTGACCAAAAGAGAATGAGTGGAAGAGGAAAAACGATCTGTTAAAAAATACTATGTACGTACGAGAGGATTTCATACATGATTTTATAAGGAGTAAGACCCACATGGATTTCCATAGCAGCGATGCCACTCAGCACTTGCAGCAGGAAACAAGCCCAGGCTCTGTAGTACTAAATTAAGATCACATGCTTGCAACACACTGAGGAGTTACTGCCGGGGGCGATTAGTCCTTGGGTTTCCTTTTTTTTTTTTTTCCCCTTTCCTTGTTGGTTTTGTTTTTGTTTAGAACAACACGAACCCATTGCTGCGGAGGTCATTGCTGCCACTGTACCGTTAGGAAATGAAATTACAGTTCCCTCTGCAGCCGTAACTCAAGCAGGACTCTGTGTGTGTGTGTGGATAAATTTATGTGTCACATCTCACAGCCATTTACAGTAAGAGGGAAGGAAAGCCATGGGGACGTGCGGAGCGCTGCGATCCAGTTTCTGTGGGGCTCTGGCTTTGGGTCCTGTGTGTGTGCCAGTCTTCTAACACAGCACCAGCCCTGCCCTGGCACGGGGGCAGCCGTGTCACAGCCAAAACAAGCCATTTTCAGCCGTGGCAACGCCGGCTTCGTGCCGGCTCCCTCCTGCCTTCCCCTCCCTTACAAACACCCCGCGCCAATTAAACGCGGCAAAACCCACGGCAGCCCTTCAATTGCATTAAATGGCATTAAATTGCATTAGGCTGATGAGGTTTTTGGGTGGTGGTGGGAGGCCAGGGCTGGCTGGGGAGCTGGCAGGGTTAAGGCTGTTTGCCTTGTGCAGATAGTGGGCGGTTGGGTTGGATGCCTCCCCTGCGCAGGCAGCAAATGCATTGGCTGAGGTTGAGGGCGGTTCTCCTGCCGCAGTTGTTTTGTGTCCTGGACTCCGTTGGATCTGGAGCCTCCTAATTGCCTTGTCTGTAATCAAAATAGAGTTTGTGTGAGCCAGGGGAGAGGAGCTGGTGGTGCGAGGAGAGTTTGCTGCCCACCGCCGGCTCAGCCGCTGGACGTTGGACACCCATGGTGGCCGAGGGGACCCATGGTGGCCCAAGTTACCTCTACTGACCCCCATCCACACACAGGGCTTGTTACTGCACTCTGAAATAGTCACCTTTATTAACGACAGATCAGTCCCAAACCCATGTGGTGCCCGGACAGCACATGTGCAGCATCTTGATGTTCATATGTGTGGTTTAGAATTTATCCCTGATGTTCCTCTTACCCAACCCAAACCACCACCTGTGTGAACACCCAGTCCAGCACACCCAGGACGTTGCTATTTAAACCCACCCTGAGGCAGAGAATCCCAAAGGAACAGCAAAACTTGTCCTGAGTGGTGTTTTCTCCCTCTTTTTCACACAATTCACCATTTTATTAACAGAAAACAAGAAAAAAGACCTAACGCCGACGTTTTTAACTGACTTAATTGACTTGCCTGTTAAATATGGATCTGCTGGTTACCTGTGCTGGCTCGGAATGTGTTTACAGTCTCGGTGTGTTTTGTTTCCACCTGGAGCATGGGGAAGTGGTGAAACACGGGAGCAATCGGCGGCGGAGGTAGAAATTCCTTTGCGCTGACTCTGCGGCCGCCTGTCCCCCCCAGCTGGGCCTCAGCAGCTCGGAGAAATGTCCGTTTGAATCTCTAATCAGAAAGCTTTGGAAAAGGCATTGTTCCCTCAGTCTTGGGAGCCACGCTAGCAGCGAGTTAAATATTTATTCACCCCTGGAACAACAGGTTGGAGCCTCTCGTGTCGCTGCGTTTCTCCCCGGGTTTGTTAATGTCGGGCTCTGTCGGCTTTGGGATGGAGATTTTAAACACCCAGTTCCTGCAGATGTGGTGAGGAGGTGTCGTGGCTGTGCTGGGCAACTTTGCCCCGGTGCTGGTGTTGAGCCCACAGCCCCACAGCAGCTTCCATGGTGCAGCGTGGTGGCTTCCGCCCCTACCCAGAACAGCTGTCCTTTGTCCCCTTGCTTGGGTTTGCGGAGATCCCTTTGGACTTTCCGTGAGGAATGGAAAGAGTTGATTTTTTCCCTGTGCTGAAAGCAGGGCCTTGCTTTGTCCGAGTCTCCCACAGCCTTGACCAGAGGCTGAGGGGTGTGAGTTCATGTCTGAGCCTCCCCATGTGCCAGGCTGTGCCACACTCCCAAAAGTGCCACCTCAGAGTCACAGAATATCCTGAGTTGGGAGGGACCCACAAAGATCATCGACAGTCCCACCCTGTGCATCCCTGAGAGCACTGTCCAAATGCTCCTGGAGCTCTGGCAGCCTTGGGGTCGGGACCATTCCCTGGGGAACCAATCTTTTTATGCAAAAAGGCAAATCCCTGTGGGCCATGGCAGTTATTGGGGTCTGCAGACCTTAGTGAAGAAGGGTAATGAGGTGCACAAACCTATTCAGTGTTGACCTGCAGTGAAAGCACAACCTGACAGCAAAAAACCAAAACAAAACCCATATTTCTGGCCCATCTGAGTCACGTAACCTGGAGTACCAGTTGTAAGAAGCTGTAGTGAAGATACTCTGGAGAGGTTTTGTACAACTCGAGGTGCTCTCTAGCATGCAGACTTTGATAATGTCATGACATCTGTTCAGGATCTTGGGTAATGAGGATTTGCACAAAATGGTGATTGACAATTTCTGGTCTTGAGTGCTTAATGGAAAAAGAGCTGTTGCCTTGGGTGCTTTGCTTTCTTCGAGCTGTCTTTGAGACATCAAAAGCTCGCGGAACAGGAAAAAGAGAAACGTTAAGAATAGTTTAAAAATAGTTTAATTGTGTCTTCTGAAAACCTTTAGAGTGGAGACTTTAGGCGGTTTCTGCCCTGTGAACACTTGCAGCTGAGTTCAAAATGTGTAAATAAACACAGGGCTTTGAAGATTAGTTTCCATAACAAATTAAATAAAAATATTGTGTGACAGAATGTTAAGTAGGTGCCATGTGTCACCGGGTGCTTTGCATGAGGGTTGGCTTTTCCCAATTACCTGTCTGCTCCACTGGCTCCTTGGAAAACAAATGCTGTCTTTTGGATACTTTAAACTTTGTAGTTCTTCAGCATGAAAGAGACACAGGAAAACTCCCTTGTGGAGGAAGTGCTGGTGAGGAGCACTGGGAATTGTGCTGGCAGCACTCTCCCTCCAGCTCCCACAAGCCATTCCTGCATTTGCTTCCCAGCTGGAAGCTGACCCCACTCCAGGGAGGAACCACCCCTGCAGGATTCCTTGCAGGACATCTCTGTCTCAGGTGTGGGAGAAACAGCCCAGGCTTTCTCCCTGCTCATAAGCCTTGATATTCCAGGCTGGAATGAGTAAGTTTGATAGTGTTTTGGACTAAATTCTGGAATTTTCTGTTGCAAATATTTCTAATAAGCTGCAGCCAGGACACCTGTTGCTAGACTGTGCCCATCTATGGCCTGGTAAGGAATATATAACCATTTAAAACATTCATGTACAATCTGGCTTTTAAAACAAACTTCTCATTTTATATTTAGTCTGATTCAAGGTGTTACCTGCAGGTTGCTGCGATTTGGCTGTTGCATTTCAATCAAGTGCTCTTTGTGACAGGTTCACAAAATGAAGGTTCACTTTATCCATTTCATATTTCTTCAAGGGATTTATCAGGTTGGAGCAGACCAGAGGTTGCTCATCTTTACCACCTCATCTACTGCTGCTTATTCCAAGAATGGCATTAACAGCTTTAACACACTTAATTCTGCAATCCCCTCACATGGGGCAGAGGGGGATTTTCTTCCTAACACAGCTGGGGATTGGATCATCCAAACATGTTGTGCTGTGGATCCCACATGCTGCTCCTTTAGCTGGATAAAACCAGACCACGTTCTGCTGCTGCTCTGCTCAGGTGCCTTATCCAGAAATCAGAGATAACATTTCACCTCTGGACATCCCCAGATAAAGCCCCTCCTGCCTGGACTGAGTATTGGACAGAGGGCTGGGGAAATGTAGAGGCAGCTGGTGTTAATTCAGGATTTATTGCTGTCTCCCTTCAGCAAGGGGCTCAGGCAGGAGCTGCTCAGGTGCTCCCTCAGACGGGGCACTGTGGCTTGGTGAGGACAAGGGGATGTCTTGATCTGTGTCTTGGCAATTCACAGCTGCATCTCAGAGGCTGTGAGGATAAATCCAAGTCCCTGTCCCCCACCTAAAGCCCTTCCTGCTGCTTCTGAAGCCCTGCCTGGCGTTGCTGTTGGCTCTTGGAGTGCTGATTTCAGCTCTGGTCTCTTTCCTGATGGGAATTCTGTGGCGTGTTCTGGATTACAGGGCTGGGTTTAATCGGTTCAGCCTCGTTTGAACCTCTCAGATGGAGATGCTGAGGGGCAGGACTGCCCTTCCCCTGGAGCTTTGTTCATCCTGCTCCTCCCCGAGTTACTCACGGTGTTTGCTCTGCTTGGTTTCCAGTTCAAAGCCCAAACCGCTCGTTAAAGGTGTTGTGGGGTGCTAAGTAATGAGCAATTAAAAAGAAAACCATAAAAGCCTCAAGCAATAACACTCATGGGTACCCTTCTTTGTGGGCTTTTTGGGAGAGTCACTGAAGAGCTCATGTTGGTGCCAGGGCTTCCTCCAGGACACCAGGGACAGGGTGATAGACAGATGGGAAACAAATCCTGATAAAGCTGTAGGGTTGTGTAAAAGTGCTGTTGGACATGTGTTATTGGTAGTATTACTGTAGGAAACTTCAGTTTTTAAACCAAGAAACAAGAATATTCTGGCTGAAACTGGCTGTGCCAAGCTGGGAAGCTCTTGCTGTGGAGTCTCATCACTGCTGAGCTTCAGAAATAACACTGGAGTCAGCAGGGCTCTCCTGGAGTCTCTTAATGCCAGACTGAGGGAACAGGAAAACTCAGTTTTCTTCTTTTGAAGACGAGCATTGATGAGTTGTGAGGGTGAATGAAAACACTCCTGAAAAACATTCTTAAAGTGTGGAGATGAGGCAAAACTTACACTGAAAGGTGGAGATGAAGCAAAGCTTACACTGACAAGTGGAGATGAGGCAGAATTTGCACTGAAAGGTGGAGATGAGGCAGAATTTACGCTGAAGGGTGGAGATGAGGCAGAATTTGCACTGAAAGGTAGAGATGAGGCAGAATTTGCACTGAAAGGTGGAGATGAGGCAGAATTTACACTGAAAGGTGGAGATGAGGCAGAATTTGCAGTGAGAGGTGGAGATGAGGCAGAATTTGCACTGAAAGGTGGAGATGAGGCAGAATTTACACGGAAAAATGGAGATGAGGCAGAATTTGCACTGAAAGGTAGAGATGAGGAAGATGCCTCATGTTTTTGCCCCTTCACAAAGGAAGCTCCCAGGGCAGGCAGGACCAGGTGTCAGAGCCCCTGAGCTCTCAGTGTCACACAGGGCCAGGCTCTCCTGTGACCCTCATTTCTCTGCTGTCCCTCTGCAGTTTGTCCCCCAGCCTGCAAGTCCCAGGGCTGCACCTCGGACGGGCAGTGCTGCCACAGCGAGTGCCTGGGGGACTGCACGGAGCCCAACGACCCCAACAAGTGCGTGGCCTGTCGCAACTTCTACCTGGACGGGAGGTGTGTGGACAACTGTCCCCCAGGCCACTATCGCTTCGAGGGCTGGCGCTGTGTCACCTTCAGCTTCTGCCAGGAGCTGCACAACAAGTGCAAGAACGCCCGTGAGTCGGGGTGCCACGTCATCCACAACAACGAGTGTGTGCACGAGTGCCCCTCGGGGTACATCATGAACTCCAGCAAGTGAGTACCTGATTTGCAGGGGGAAAACTGGGGGTTTGGGCTGGGCTTTGCTCCTCCTTGGAGCCAGGGTTTGAGGGCTGTGTCAAGGCCAGGAGGAGTTTGCAGTGTTGGAGCGTCCGTGGTGATCACCTGGTCTGCTTTAATATGATTTGCAAACTAATACCTTGCTAATTGAAGTCATTAAAAGCTCTCCCTGCCATGTGCTGGGAGTTTGTTCTTCCCTTGGCTTCCCTTTCTTCCTCTCAAGTTTGGAAAAAGTGGGAAAGGGAGATGGAGAGAGGACAAGGAAGAGCATCTTCAGGCTGGAAGGTTCTGTCAGTACGGCGTGGGAGGAGGGAGGTGGGCAGTGGAGAGGCTTTAGCAGCCCTGCTTCCCTCCCCTCTGGAGCAGCCTCAGGCCAGGGAGCCGGGCTGGAAAAGCACAACAGGGAGAGGTCGTGGCTAATGAAGAGAGCGCAGCGTCCTCGGAGCGCTCGTTCTCAGAATATCTGTCCCTCATCCCTGTAATTACTTTCATTGAGCAGGTTCAAGCTGTGCCAGACATAAATGCACAGTGTAACAAACAAGTGTAGCACGAATCAAAGCAGGGAACAGCCATTCTGTCTATTCCCAGGGTTTTGACAAAGGAATTAAATAATTTATGTTGCTGAGCTGTTTATCACTGAAAACTTGGTTGTTTGTCCCGCAATACCATTCTATATTGTGGTGAGTCAGGTTTCCTATGAATATTGGTCACTTTGTGCTCGCATTCATTTGCTACTGCCATAATAATTTCAGGGAATTCACTCTTAACAGGACTTTTAATGCCATTTCCTGTTTTGCTTTTCCAAAGAATTAACAAGCAGCCCCCAAAGTAGCTGTGCTGCTTGTGCAACAGCCCCGTGGCCTCTCCTGTGCCGTTCCAGGCTGCTGCCAGTGGGACCTCACAGCTCTGCTCTCTGCTTTTCCTAGAGCATTTCTTTCCCTGAACTAGTTGGGAACACATTCTTGTGGTGGTGTGACCAGGGCAAGCCATCAGCTCGTGCTGTTTAAGCAGTATTTCCCCAGAGCACAGAGCACATACTTGCCTTTTTTAAAGCAACATTGTGTGCAGTCCTCAATCGGAGGATTCCCAGATGAAGGGCCAGCTCTCCACTCATCAATTACATGTTTGGTTAACAATTTTGGGATGAACAGTGGGCTGGGGTTTGTTGTCTTGAAACCCCTGGAATGGAGAGGACTGGGCAGCACCATGGCCAGTTTCCTCTTCACAATAATTCAAGTCACTTCATTTTGTTGTGTAGGAAGAGATGGAATCATTCACATTAGAAGTGTGGAAATAAAAATTTAAGACCATTTAAATTTATATACAGTTATTTTCAAGGCCAGGTTGGATGGGGCTTGGAGCAACCTGATCTAGTGGAAGCTGTGGGAAGGGGCTGGAATAGGATGAGCTTTAAGGTCCCTTCCAACCCAAGCCATTCCATGACTCTGTGACTCTCTGGAGTTCCTAAGTGCTGCTCCCAGCAGGTGAACCCCATGGCACATTGCCACTTCAGCTTCAGCACTCTGCTTCTGGGAATGGCTGGGGCCATCCTGCCTCACCCTGCACCCTCCTGTGCTGTTTTGCAGCCTGCACTGCACGCCCTGTGCAGGGCCCTGCCCCAAGGTGTGTGACTTTGGCAAGGAGAAGACCATCGACTCGGTGACATCGGCGCAGGAGCTGCGGGGCTGCACCGTGGTCAACGGCAGCCTGGTCATCAACATCCGTGGGGGAAGTAAGTGACCATGGCTGGGGAGTGGGGCTGGCAGCCAGGGAGCGGGGCACTGCCCGAGCTGGGGCTCTTCCCTTGGCTGTGACCACCCCCAGTCTTAGAGGGACCCAGAGAAATCAGCACAAAGGGTTTTGGTTTTGTTCATTGATTTTTGCAAGTTCTCGTGAATTAACATAAAGGAATTGTTTAATATGGTTGGGCTCCGATGTGGGTGTTTCTCTCTGTGATACCAGAAAACTCTTCCCAATGTTTTTCTCTCTGTAGATAACATAGCAGCTGAGCTGGAAGCGAATCTTGGCTTGATAGAAGAAATCTCAGGTTACCTAAAAATTCGCCGCTCTTACGCCTTGGTTTCTCTTTCTTTTTTTCGGAAACTCCACCTGATTAGAGGAGAGACACTCGAAGCTGGGTGAGTTCTCTCAAAGGATGCTTCATTTGAATGCTTTGAAGTACAAGGAGTGCCAGTTCTATCAGGGTGATTTGTATTGGGAAACAATCCCTGAGTTATTTTTAAATGCTCCTCTGCCTGTGGCTTGTGCCCTACCAGGACAGACAATTTACATTCATTTTTCTTTGGTGTCTGGATTAGTGCGAAAAGAGTTTTTCATACATCCCCTCCCAACCCATGTTTTCATTCTTCTGCTTTCAGGAATTATTCCTTTTATGCCTTGGACAACCAGAATCTTCGCCAGCTCTGGGACTGGAGCAAACACAACCTCACTATTGCACGAGGCAAACTCTTCTTCCATTACAATCCCAAGCTGTGCTTGTCAGAAATCCACAAGATGGAAGAGATCTCTGGGACTAAGGGGCGTCAGGAGAGGAATGACATAGCCCTGAAGACCAACGGGGATCAAGCCTCATGTAAGAGTCTCAAAATGCAGCCTTCCCTTCCCTTCCCTTCCCTTCCCTTCCCTTCCCTTCCCTTCCCTTCCCTTCCCTTCCCTTCCCTTCCCTTCCCTTCCCTTCCCTTCCCTTCCCTTCCCTTCCCTTCCCTTCCCTTCCCTTCCC